>WSFP011479374.1:0-16425 GCA_009831015.1 Picea engelmannii
GCGCAGGTAAACTGATCCCCTTTCGGCTCCACACTGTCCAGGAAGCGCCCAAGCTTATTTCCAATGTCCTCCAGAGAGTTTTTCCCCCAGAGATGCAAGGGGAGATGAGGCAGCCTAACCCAAACAGGGGCTGCGGTGATCTCAGCTCCTGGATTGAAGTCAAGAGTCCAGGGGGCTAAGAACAGCCCTCTTGACCCCATGAAATAGGGTCCAGATCTGAAAACTAGGTCACGATCCTCTGCCCTCGAGAAACTGAAGACAAAAAAAGCTCTGCCTACTGCGCACAGAGAAACGTTTCCCTATATCATCGACTTCCAACGATCATCAATCCAAGCCTCCACCGTTTTGGGGATGGGCCATAACCCCGTAAACTTTCCGATGAGGGCCTTTTCCGCTAGAAGAAGGGCAAGACTGCAAGGCCCCTCTGGGGATAGCTCCAAAGAAGGGATCTCCTCCATCTTCTTAACAAACTTAGACGAAAGAGAAGGCGTGGATTTAGGTCCTGCCGAGCGGACTAACGCTTTGAATGCTTCCAAAGGATCTTTTTCCATCTCGACAAACGGATCTGGGGCCATCGTAGCAGGGCGGCGACCTCCAACAAACAAAAGGACGGAGCAAGTCGCAGAGGCAGACCACTGCTCCAAAACGCATGCAAAAAACTTGGGAACACAGGCGAGTCGCTGGAGGAACGCTTTGACACTGATCCGCGGCCCTGGAAAGCTGATCGGCTGCTGCAGTCCGCGCCCCTGCAAACGAAAACCAAAGCGAGGCGGCTAGGGTTTAGGCCCTAGCCACGATGACTCGTCTCGCCTCATCTTTCCGACTTAGCACCGGTATTGGTTTCCTAGAGATCTCGGGAGTGGTGGTATAGTTATGAATAATTTCCCATTCAATTAAAATTTAGGGCAAATGTTTAAAAATAAAAAGAATTAAAAGATGATATATGCAATCTCCATTGGGATCTGGCCATTAGAAATTAGAATTATCCTTTTAAGACAATATTTACTTCATAAGGATTTCAATGTTTAGCTGGCAATGATATTTAATTGCTCACAAGTCGTGATAGGGTGCAGTACTAGCCTTTTTTCCTTCTTTTTCATAAATAAAGTCTTCTGCAAGAACTAATTCTTCTTTGTCTCTATTTTTCAAAATTTTATTAAGATTAGCAAATTCCAAAACACTAATAAGGTTTTGCATCTCTTCATTTCACTTTAAATCCTAAAATGCAATGAGATAATTCAAACTACAAGTATGAACTCTGCAGTTAGCTTTCACACAGATCACACTGCATCCAATTGGCAGTAAGATCGTGACAATCAGTGCTCGATGCTACAGGAGATCTCAAAAGTATCAATGAAAAAACTATCAAATTTGGATTAGTTAAAGAACTCCCTATGTCAGCACATTTATAATTTATATGCACAGACACTGGGATGTAATTTTCCAGGTCACTTTACACATACAAATTTCTTAGCAAAACTACCACTGGCATATGAGCCTAAAATAAAAAGCAAAGGATTTAAAGAGTATCAAAGACAAAACTAACAAACTCAGATTAGTTGAATAACGCTTCATGTCAAGAATTTCATAATTTATATCCCAATTTTGCACAGGCACTGCTGCTATGTTACCAGAAACTGGAAAAGAGAAACCGAATGGGTTACAGGAATGAAAAAGCAGCAGTGCTAGAGGGTTACCAGGGGTAAGAAACATACACACCACCTTCAAAGGCATATTATGCATATAGAATGGATAACTAATGTACTAATATAGTGTAGATGGAAAAACTGCCATTGTCAAATGAGTCCAAAATGAAAAATCAAATGATCAGAAAAACTAATGTAAGAAAAAAGTGAGGTAATATAGATTACTATGTACATATGTAATATCGAGAGAAAAACTGTCATTGGCATATGAGCCCAAAATAAAAATAAAAAGGATCTGAAGAGTATCTGTCGATAGAAAAAATGCCATTGTCAAATGAGCCTAAAATGAAGAACCAAATGATCAGAAAAAACAATGTAAAATAAAAGTGAAGTAAAATACATTACTACGTACTAATGTAGTTTCGAGAGAAAAAATGTCATTGGCAAATGAGCCTAAAATCAAAAACCAAAGGATGTGAAGAGCATCCAAGACAAAACTAACGAATTCGGATCAGTTAAAGATCTCCCCGTATCAACACTTTCCTTAGTTACATCCCAATATTGCGCAGACACTGCCGCTGCGTAACCAGAAACAGGAAACGGAATGAGAAACAGAAACAAGAAACGGCGGCGCTAGAGAGTTACAGGGTATAAGAAACCCACACCACCCTTCAAGCATATATTATGCATATAAATAGATTAATAATGTACTAATGGAAACAGAACCATAAACAGTTATCTTCGTCACGTTTCTGGTGAGACCGCCAAACACTACAGGTAGACCAACGTGCAACGAAAAACCATTGGTCAAACAGTTGCGGCTTGATCACCTAACCTGCCCTAAACCCTGACAGTAAACCCAAAGACAAATAATTCCCGTGCTTCACCCAACAATTTAGGTTAACGTTTTTCCACTGGCAGGTTTTGCAAAACAACCGTCACAAGTTTAATTCCCATGGTGTCACATCACGACCATAACCCTAGCTTTAGAAACCCTCGATCCAGCCCATGATCGAGTTTAAATTATATTATCATCCAGATGAATTCCTTCGTTTATAAATAAATCCTTATCATTTACTTGAAATAACTTTTCTATTAAAAAATGCCACATATCAAAAACAAAGAGAAGAAATAAACCTAAAGGTACGAGATGATTAACAAATAACGGGAAAAGTACAAGGCCTTTAACCGATCTATCAACCAGATAGCAAAACGTCTGCAATCGATCCATGCCTCCAAGAAAAAATAGTCGTTTAACTTACCGCCGTCTCCAGACTGGGCTGATAGAGGGGCCGTTTTAGAAAACGGAGCCGCGTAAGAATGAAGGAACGATGACGACGCCCTGCTGCAGCAATGACCGCCGCATCTGTGAGGAACTGATGCGCGTTGTTTAAGCGCAGAAGCCACTAGGGCTTCAAGTCTGGTTGCTCCTCTTCTCCACATTGTGGCTGCCTCGGCCTCCAACTCCTCTGAAATGACGAGAGAAAGAAAAATAAAAGAAAGATCTGTGATGAGAATGGAGGAAAGTATAAGGGGTTTTCCGATAAATTTAAGGGAAAATATAACTGGGGTGGAATTTGGGAAGCAATTCCACCGAAGTGTACGGTGTTGGTTAATTGGTCAGGTCCAGTGAAGCACGTTCCTTGATTTCTATATCTTTCCCTCCTGCCACGTGCTATGGGTTTTTTTAATTTGATTTATAGCAAAAGCCATTTTTGGAAAATGAAAATTGGATTATTTAAAGAGATAAATTAAAGGCATTTTTCATGAAGAGGGCATGTGATTTTGTGGGGCAAGAAGAAAAAGGGGCAATAAAAATGACCAGAATGTTATTGTTATTGTGATCATGGATGTTGGTGAGGGAAAAAATTAACTGAAATTTAGAAGTTACAATTTTATTATTTAAAATTTGTAATTTTATAAATGCAATTTAAGGTGTTTGTAGAAACTTTGAATTGAATTAAGATATAAAAATTGTAATTTAGGTGTTACTTAGAGTTAAAAGAAAATTATTTGTTGAGTTTAAAAAAGTATGGTCGGAAATGGGGTATTTTAATTAATGTATAAATAATTAATATAGAGTAGTAGATAATGTCGATTGGATTTAGTCAAATCTTATTAGTGTGATTGGATTTCAAGGATTTCCTTTTGTAAGGTGGTCAAGATTCGAAATTTGGGAGATACTCAAAAAATCTAGCCATGTTAAGGGTTGGTCTGGCCCAAGCCGGGTGCGATCCTTGGGTGATTTTGATGGCTTAGATGCCTCTAGGTCGTGGTTTCTTAAATCACAGGCTAGTCCCACAGGAAATGGACACGCTAGCAAATAAAAAAATATATCAATTGGGTTTAGTTCAAGTTGTTGGGAGGAATGATTGTTATCCTCCCAACCCGAGTTGAATTCTCATAAGTGACATGTTGATCTCATAACTAGTATATCGTTGTATTAGTTTAGAGCCTTGTTGTTGATCGGTTTCGTGCCTTGAAGATTTCAAGGTTTACTCTAAGTACCATCCTCGAAATGAGGGGAAGTACTCGGGGTTTTCCCTTGGCTTTGTAACATGGAAAAAAAAAAGAGTATGTAAACAAGGGTTGCACAACAACTTAGTCCCTGCCAAGTAAATTTGGAAATGAACTATAACTAGATGGGATCATTAAACTGACTGAAGTGTTAAAGTATTAATTTGAAAATACATTATCATATAAACAATATAAACTAAAATATTAAAATATAAAATATTCAATTTTAATAAAAATAAAATTTACCCAACTATTCTAAATAACCCATATAATATTATTCTTTAATAATATAATATTATTAATTTGAAAAACGTTATCATATAAACTAAGTAAAATATTATTGAAAAAATGTTATCATATTAAATATATAAAGTAAAGCATTAAAATATAAAGTATGCAAGTTTAACAATAATAGTATTAAAATATAAATTAAAATAATGCAAGTAATAAAATATAAAATATTAAAATATAATTAAATTATGTGTCATATATTTAGCTTCTAATAATAATAATTACATATATTTTAATATATCAATAATAGTATTAAAATATAAATTAATTAAATTAAAATAATGCAAGTAATAAAATATAAAATATTAAAATATAATTAAATTATGTGTCATATATTTAGCTTCTAATAATAATAATTACATATATTTTAATATATAATAGTTACTTATAACATATTTTATAATACATTTTTTAATTATTATTTATATCTTAATTATATCTTACTAATTACTTGTAATACTACTCTATTCTATTTTAATTAATAAATTATATTAATACTTTATTTTCAAACATGAGTATTCATAAATTTCAACAAAGGAATGGCTCATTGTCATGGTTAAATTTTGTTTATATTGGCATATTTTTATTATTGCTAAGATAAACCACTACCATATCCACGCGTCCATAATTGTGACACTTCTTGTTTATGTTTATAGAATTTAATATATTTTATTCGCACATATTGCTAGGATATATTTTATTCGCACTCTACATAGTCCAACAAGTATGGGCATTTAATAAAGGATATACTTTATCCGAGTATGAGCCGATAACGCTTGTTTTGGAGTCACGTGGTTAGGCTAGTTGTGGATCAAGGTACTCTCTAGTCTACATAGCATATGGGTCAAGTACCATCATCATTTAATATTTATGCACCCAATAGTCTTGTCAAATAACACTTGGCAAATTTATTAATTGTGTATACACAGAATGACGTGAAAATTGTAATAAGACATCAAAGATATTAACCAATTAAATTTCAGAAAAATATGTTTTTTTATTATACAAAAAAATACATATATTATTTTCCTATGTTATACATTTGATATAGCATAAAAATATAAAGTCAACTAGAAACTAATACAGAGTCAATGCAAACTCATTACTATAGTCCCAAGCCTTTGGCAAGGACTAATAATGGTATCATTTGATCTTTTATCAAGTTGCTTTCCAACTAGCAGAATTCAAGAATACAAAAAGTCAAAGTTCTTATCAATCAATATATTTTATCATTTTTTCAAGGAAATGGGTCAATTCAAAATTGGACAAAACTCTTAGGGGCATTGTTCCACCGTGCACAAAACTTTGATCATGGTGGAACTCTGATCATGATTGAATTTTTTTGTTAGATTCTTATTACATTTGTGATCAAAAAAAGAAAAAGAAAAAAGGATTATTTTGCTACAAGATTAACTTACTCTACAAATAAACCCCTTGGCCAAGAAACTTCACAATTTATTGCGCCAAAAAATGTTTTTGTAGTCTATAATGGGAGAGTTGGTGTCACATGGGTAATGTTGATGTCATTGTATGCTTAAAAATTAAGTTATAATACTTATAACAAACAAGAGTAATAATATTGTGCATTGTTCAGATATAGATACAAATGTAATAAAAATATTGTTTTAATAAACACAGTATTTCCACATAGGTCATACACCTTAAGCAACTGCTCACACAAACAGATCAAAAATCATTGCACCAATGTATTACATGGTTAAAACCCTCAAAAGGGGAAACAATGCACAGCCACAGCCAACATGGCCACTTGAGACAATATATTAATGCAAAAGGACAAATTGTGTATATGAGTTTCTCACAATTGATCATTAGCAAATGACCATCCATGCTCTTTAAATATAGATCATGGACCAATCAGGTGTTAATCCAAAATTGTGTATATGAGTTTCTCACAATTCATCATTAGTAAATGATCATCCATGCTCTTTAAATAGAGATCACAGATCAATATAATTGTTAGTATCGAGAAGAATATGAACCGCCAAATCATTTTATGTCTAGAACATATCGTGATCGTTGGATTACATAACTATAAATACATACTAAGAAAACCCACTTTACCTAAAGACACATTAGACCAAGTTGATCTTAACTAACTCCCAAGCGTCTAAACATCCTAACATCCCCCCCTTGAGAACAACTTCGGATAGGATTGAAGGATTTACAATGGTGACACAATAGAAGAAGGAAGGAGGCTTTAGAGCCTATCCCCCCCTAATGACGAATTCTTGAACTCCTAACATAAATCAAATTTTGGAAAACTTAGCTTATGTAAGAGACTTTGTGAAAATGTCTACAATTTGATCATTTATTGGCAAAAAGAGCACTTTGAGAACATGATATTGAATAATCTTTCTAGTGAAGTGCATGTGTAGCTTAATGTGTTTGTTGCACTGATGTTACATTGGATATTTGTTGAGCTTGATGGCACTTTGATTGTCACACTTTGATCAGATGTTGCTACTGGAATCCAAACATTGAAAGGATCTATCTAAGCCACACGACTTCTCGACTTGCATTAACTATTACTCGATACTCTACTTCTGTTAAAGAAATAACAAGAGTTGGTTGTTTCTTACGAGCTCAAAATGCAAGTTTGAAACCAAGACTAAAAACATAACCTGTAGTAGACTTCCCGTCATCGGGGTTGCCAATTGAATCAAAATTAGTGAAACCAACTAACAAATGAGTCCCAACTAAATTGTAATGTATCCCAATTTGAACTGTAACCTAGATATATCGAAGTATCATCTACTTTCCAATGGCTTTCATGGGGTGTTTGCATATACCGGGAAACAAGACCAACAATAAAGGAAATATCAAGATAGGTATGAGATAAATATAAAAGGATACTAACTAATGGTACAAAGTGGCATCTACTTCGGGTGTAGTACAGGAGGCAACAAGTTTGACTCTAAATTGGAAGGGAGATGGGATTGGTTTACAATTTTCCATATGAAAGCAATGAAGAAGGTCACATGCATACTTAGACTGGGAAAAGGAAATTCCTTCCTTAGTTTGCAATACTTGGAGGCCAATGAAATAATGCAAATAACGTAAGTCTATCATTTCAAATTTCTTCCTAAGGTTGGATTTCACATGGTTTTAAAGTTTGGGGTCACTACTAGTGAGAATAAGGTCATCAACACAAAGAACAAGTATTATGAGATGGTTACATACTTTCTTTGTATGGGCATTAGGGCCATATTGACATCTAGAAAAGCAAGTGTCAAGAAGAAAGTTGTCCATTTTAGCATACCAAGCCCAAGGTGCTTGCATGATTAAGAATGAAGGAACTATAACGACGCCATGTTGCAACAATGACCGTCGCATCTGTGAGGAACTGATGCACGTTGTTTAAGTGTGAAAGCTTCTAGGGCTTCAAGTCTGGTTGCCCCTCTTCTCCACATTGCCTTGGCCTCCAAATCCTCTGAAAAGACGAGAGAAAGAAAAATAAAAGAAAGAATTGTGATGAGAATGGAGTAAGGTATATGGGGTTTTCCGATAAATTTAAGGGAAAATATAACTGGGGTGGAATTTGGGAAACAATTCCACCGAAGTGTACGGTGTTGGTTAATTGGCCAGGTCCAGTGAAGCACGCTCCTTGATTTCTCTATCTTCCCCTCATGTCACGTGTTATGGTTTTTTTTAATTTGATTTATAACAAAAGCCATTTTTGGAAAATGAAAATTGGATTATTTAAAGAGATAAATTAAAGGCAGTTTTCATGAAGAGGGCTTGTAATTTTGTGGGGCAAGAAGAAAAAGGGGCTATCAAAATGATCAGATTGTTATTGTTATTGTGAGCATGGATGTTGGTGAGGGAAAAAATTAAGTGAAATTTAGAAGTTACAATTTTATTATTTAAAATTTGTAATTTTGTAAATGCAATTTAAGGTGCTTGTAGAAACTTTCAATTGAATTAAGATATAAAAATTGTAATTTAGGAGTTAGTTACAGTTAAATATTTTTTATTTCTTGAGTTTCAAAAATTAATGTTGGAAATGGGGTATTTTAATTAAGGCATAAATAATTAACACAGAGTATGTAGATAATGTCAATTGGGTTTAGTCAAATCTTACTAGTGCGATTGGATTTTGAGGGTTTAGTTTTGTAAGGTGACCAAGGTTCGAAACTCGTAGTAGTCGGGAGGAGACACCCAAAAAACTCCAACCATGTTAAGGGTTGGTGTGGTCCAGGCTAGGTGCGATCCTTGGGTGATTTTGATAGCTTTGATGCCACTGGGTCGTGGTTTCTTAGACCACTAGCTAGTCCCACAGGCAACAGACACACTAGCAAACAAAAAAAAATGTCAATTGGGTTTAGTTCGAGTGGTTGGGAGGAATGATTGTTATCCTCCCAACTCGAGTTGAATTCTCGTAAGTGACATGTTGATCTCATAACAAGTATATTGTTGTAATGGTTTGGAGGCTTGTTGTTGATCGATTTTGTGCCTTGAAGATTGATCCAGGTGGATATCGGTGGCCACCCACCTTTTTCGACTGGCTCAAAACAGTTTTCTGGCAAATATGGCAATTTACTATTTTTAGCAATTTTTAACTTCCGGGGCCATTTTGAGGGCCCAAATGAAGGTTTTTCGAGATCGAGGTTCTCAATGATAGGCAAAAGCATGATTGAGCCCCCAAAATGAATCTCCTCGACGATACCTTTCCAATGAGCTATCATGCGCCTAAAACAGAGATCGTATGCAAAAGTTACGACTCCGGGAAGTTAATGTACTAACTTACCCACATGACTTTTGGCGCTTCATCTCCTAGGGTTAGGTTTTTGGATGTCTAGGTTTTTTGACATTCTCGTTTATTGTAAAAATGCCTTCAGAGCCTCATTGTAACCATCTTCTTGCGAATGCGAGTAGCTGTCACATCTCTTCTCAGAGATAAGCTGCCACCATTCTAGCGAGTCTTTCACTCTGTATTTTTATAGTCTCTGTACATTTCTTTCATTAATAGAAATCGTGTATTATTGTATCTCTGTGTTTATGGTTGCATCTCTGATATATTTATGTTATATTATTGGATATATGCGATATCTCTGTGCATTTCTTTATTATATCTCCGCTCTCATTTCGTGCCGAAAATAATCTGGATCAGTGGTATTAGAGCAGACTGTTTTTTATCGTTTTTTCAGTGCATGTCCCCGACGAGGTTCGAGTATAGCAAGTTGGGTCTCGAGCTTGTCTCTCCTGAGGAAAATCACTCTCACACACCCAATAAACCCTCAATGGCAGAAGAGAAGAGAAGAAAAATGACGAAGCAGATGATCCTATCAATCTGTTGCTTGAGCAAGCTCTCACGTGACAAAGGGACGAAATGATGGAGAATTTTGCCCACATCCTTCAACGCCTACCGATAGCATCAGGCGCATCTTCATCAAGCAGCCACTTTGGAGGCACCTCGCCTTTCAAGGTACAAGTTAACTTTGATATTCATGTATTTGAAGGAGAGATAGATGCAGAAGCCCTAGAAAAATGGTCAACTCTACTAAAAGGTTATTTCTTTGTTCACAATTTTTTCGACAAAGAAAAGATCACCTTCGCACTCCTTAAAGCTCTCCCTCATGTCAAACATTGGTGGGAAACTTACTGGGAGCAAAGCTCCACAGAGGAGTCTGGAATATATGAGTTTGATCCCACTTGGGATTTTTTTGTGGATGCAGTAAAGGAACAATATTACCATGTTGGCAACTATGAGGACCAGTACATGAGATGGACCACACTGTGGCAAGAGAGGGGCCAAGTAGTTACGGAGTTCACCAATACCTTCCATACCTTGCGCACCAAGCTGGGTATCAAAAACTCCGAGCGATATTTGGTTCTGAAATACCGTGGGGCTCTACACAGATACATCCAGACTGAAATGGATTTTCTGGACATCTCATCACTCGGTGTTGCTTATCGATATGCTGTTAAAATTGAGCAGAAATTTAAGCACCAAAACAAACGGGAGTTCGTGTCTGCAAATCCACAACAACCAAAGTATGACAAAGACGGCCCTGACAAATAGTTTCCCGGAAACCAGTCCAAGACACAAGAAAAGAAGGGTCACGGGAAGACAAAGAAGGACACCGAAAAATGGTGTGAGTTCCACAAAAGCCCCTGGCACAACACCGATGAATGTCGCTCAAAACAGTCATTAGTGGTCGAGATCAAAGATAAAGAGCCGAACCCTGATTCAAAATCTGATTTTGAAAATAATGGTAAAGGACAGATCATTGACGCGGACCCCACTGCTATTGTCGCTACTACAGCAATTCAACCAGAAGAACCAACAGATCATGAAGATGGGGAGCGCCTTTTTCATTCACATATGTGGGTGAAGGGGACCCCGCTGCATTTTATTGTTGATAGCGGAAGCCGAAAGAACCTCATCTCAACAGAGGTCATCAAACAGTTGGGATTATCGACAACACCACACCCGCAGCCATACAACATTGGGTGGCTTCGCCAAGGACGAGATCTTCGTATCAGCCAACAGTGTCGATTATCATACGACATCCAACCCTTCAAGGATGAGGTATTATGTGATGTTGCCCCATTGGATGTCTATGATGTGCTCTTGGGCCAACCGTATATGTGGATACGCCATGTTGTTTATGAGTCTCGACCCCGTAGTGTCATTGTTACTTTGGGGGGTCATCTCTACAGAATACCAGAGATAGTTTTGAAAACTGTTCCACCTAAAAAGTGTCGCAAGGTAGTATCTCATACTGCAAAATTCAACGTCTTCACAATCTATTCAAAAGGAGAACAAAATAACACTGCAACCACTGCAACCTTGCCCCAAGCACCTTCTATCCAACAGAAACAGGTCGACAAGTTTGCAGCAAAGCGGAAAGATTCCTTCTGCACATCGTCCTCTCATGTATCACGACTTATTGAACAGCCTCAACTTCAACAGGTTCGTGATAGACTTCCACAAACTGAGCAGCGCGACGTCTCCAGCAAGACAAGCAGCTCACCAAGATGCAGATTCAACAAACGTTTTTCCTTCTCCCCCGGGAACTCAACGCAATGGAGACCATTGCTTCCTAAGGAGGGAGGATTGATCCAGGTGGATATTGGTGGCCACCCACCTTTTCCAACTGGCTCAAAACAATTTTCTGGCAAATTTGAAAATTTACTATTTTTAGCAGTTTTTAACTTCTGGGGCCATTTTGAGGGTCCAAATGAAGGTTTTTTTAGATCAATGTTCTCAGTGATAGCCAAAGGCATGATTGAACCCCCAAAATGAATCTCCTCGACGATACCTTTCCAACGAGTTATCATGCGCCTAAAATGGAGATCGTATGCAAAAGTTACAACCCGGGAAGTTAATGTACTAACTTACCCAAACGGGGCCCACATGACTTTTGGCGCTTCATCTCCTAGGGTTAGGTTTTTGGATGTCTAGGTTTTTTGGCATTCTTGTTTATTGTAAAAAGGCTTTCAGAGTCTCATTGTAACCATCTTCTTGCGAATGTGAGTAGTCGTCACATCTCTTCTCAGAGATAAGCTGCCACCATTCTAGCGAGTCTTTCACTCTGTATTTTTATAGTCTCTGTACATTTCTTTCATTAATAGAAATCATGTATTACTGTATCTCTGTGTTTATGGTTGCATCTCTAATATATTTCTGTTATATTATTGGATATACATGATATCTCTGTGCATTTCTTTATTATATCTTCGCTCTCATTTTGTGCCGAAAATAATCCGGATCAGTGGTATCAGAGCAGGCTGTTCTTGATCATTTTTTCAGTGCATGTCCCCGACGAGGTCCGAGTATAGTAAGTTGGGTCTCGAGCTTGTCTCTCCTGAGGACAATCGCTCTCGCACACCCAAGAAACCCTCAATGGTGGAAGAGAAGAAAAGAAAAACGACGGAGCAGATGATCCTATCAATCTGTTGCTTGAGCAAGCTCTCACGCGACAGAGGGACGAAATGATGGAGAATTTTGCCCACATCCTTCAATGCCTACCGATAGCATCAGGTGCATCTTCATCAAGCGGCCACTTTGGAGGCACCTCGCCTTTCAAGGTACAAGTTAACTTTGATATTCTTGTATTTGAAGGACAGATAGATGCAGAAACCCTAGAAAAATGGTTAACTCTGCTAGAAGGTTATTTCTCTGTTCACAATTTTTCCGACAAAGAAAAGATCACCTTCGCACTCCTTAAAGCTCTCCCTCATGTCAAACATTGGTGGGAAACTTACTGGGAGCAAAGCTCCACAGAGGAGTCTGGAATATATGGGGTCGATCCCACTTGGGATTTTTTTGTGGAAGCGGTAAAGGAACAGTATTACCCTGTTGGCAACTACGAGGACCAGTACATGAGATGGACCACACTGCGGCAAGAGAGGGGCCAAGCAGTTTTGGAGTTCACCAATACCTTCCATACCTTGCGCACCAAGCTGGGTATCAAAGACTCCGAGCGACATTTGGTTCTGAAATACCATGGGGCTCTACACAGATACATCCATACTGAAATGGATTTTCTGAACATCTCATCACTCGATGCTGCTTATCGATATGCTGTTAAAATTGAGCAAAAATTTAAGCACCAGAACAAACGAGAGTTCGGGTCTGCAAATCCACAACAACCAAAGTATGACAAAGACGACCCTAACAAACAGTTTCCCGGAAACCAGTCCAAGACACAGGAAAAGAAGGGTCACAGGAAGACAAAGAAGGACACCGGAAAATGGTGTGAGTTCCACAAAAGCCCCTGGCACAACACCAATGAATGTCGCTCAAAACAGTCATTAGTGGTCGAGATCAAAGACAAAGAGCCAAACCCTGATTCAGAATCTGATTCTGAAAATAATGGTAAAGGACAGATCATTGACGCGGACCCCACTGCTATTGTCGCTACCGCAACAATTCAACCAGAAGAACCAACAGATCCTGAAGATGGGGAGCGCCTTTTATTGTTGATGGCAGAAGCCGAAAGAACCTCATCTCAACATAGGTCATCAAACAGTTGGGATTATCAACAACACCACACCCGCAACCATACAACATTGGGTGGCTTCGCCAAGGACGAGATCTTTGTGTTAGCCAATAGTGTCGATTATCATACGACATCCAACCCTTCAAGGATGAGGTATTATGTGATGTTGCCCCACTGGATGTCTGTGATGTGCTCTTGGGCCAACCATATATGTGGAGACGCCATGTTGTTTATGAGTCTCGACCCCGTAGTGTCATTGTTACTTTGGGAGGTCATCTCTACAGAATACCAGAGGTAGTTCTAACAACTGTTCCACCTAAAAAGTGTCACAAGGTAGTATCTCATACTGCAAAATTTAGCTTCTTCACAATCTATTCAAAAGGAGAACAAAAGGACACTGCAACCACTGCATCCTTGCCCCAAGCACCTTTTATCCAACAGAAACAGGTTGACAAGGTTGCAACAAAGCGCAAAGATTCCTTCTGCAGACCGTCCTCTCATGTATCGCAACTTGTTGAACAACCTCAACCTCAACAGGTTCATGATAGACTTCCACAAACTGAGCAACGCGACATCTCCAGCAAGACAAGCAGCTCACCAAGATGCAGATTCAACAAACGTTTTTCCTTCTCCCCTGGGAACTCAACGCAATGGAGACCATTGCTTCCTAAGGAGGGAGGATTGATCCAGGTGGATATCGGTGGCCACCCACCTTTTCCGACTGGCTCATTCTGGCAAATTTGACAATTTACTATTTTTAGCAGTTTTTAACTTCCGGGGCCATTTTGAGGGCCCAAATGAAGGTTTTTCGAGATCGAGGTTCTCAATGATAGTGACAACCCTGGGAAGTTAATGTACTAACTTACCAAAACGGGGCCCACATGACTTTTGGCGCTTCATCTTCTAGGATTAGGTTTTTGGATGTCTAGGTTTTTTGGCATTCCTGTTTATTGTAAAAAGGCCTTCAGAGCCTCATTGTAACCATCTTCTTGCGAATGCGAGTAGCCGTCACATCTCTTCTCAGAGATAACCTGCCACCGTTCTAGCGAGTCTTTCACTCTGTATTTTTACAATATCTGTACATTTATTTCATTAATAGAAATCATATATTACTGTATCTCTGTGTTTATGGTTGCATCTCTGATATATTTCTGTTATATTATTGGATATATGCGATATCTCTGTGCATTTCTTTATTATATCTCTGCTCTCATTTCGTGCATAAAATAATCCGGATCAAAGATTTTAAGGTTTACCCTAAGTACCATCCTCAAAATGAGGGGAAGTACTCGGGGGTTTTCCCTTGGCTTTGTAACCTGGAAAAAAAAAGAGTATGTAGATAATGGTGTCATTTCATCTTTTATCAAGTTGCTCTCATATCATCAAAATTCAACAATACAAAAAGTGAAAATTCTTATCAATCAATATATTTTATCAATTTTTCAAGGATATAGGTCAATTCAAAATTGGACAAAACTCTTGGGGGCATTGTTCCACCATGCACAAAAACTTTGATCATGGTGGAACTCTGATTATGATTGAAATTTTTGGTAGACTCTTATTAGATTTCTGATCAAAAATAAATGAAGAAAAAAGGATTATTTTGCTACAAGATTAACTTACTCTATAGATTAACCCCTTGGCCAAGAAACTTCACAACTTATTGCGCCAAAAGATGCTTTTGTAGTCTATAATGGAAGAGTTGGTGTCACGTGGGTAATGTTGTTGTCATTGTATGCTTGAAAACTAAGTTATAATACTTATAACAAATAAGAGTAATAACATTATACGTTGATCAGATATAGATACAAATGTGATAAAAATATTGTTCAGTAAACACAGTATTTCCACATTGGTCAAACACCTTAAGTAACCACTCACATAAACAGATCAAAAATCATTACACCAATGTATTACATGGTTTAAACCCTTAAAAAGGGAAACAATGCACGGCCCAACCAAGGTAGGGTGCTTGGCCTCCAAAGGCCCCGGATGAAACCCACACGTGCCACTAGGCTCATAAATGCCTCCAAAATGAAAACCCTAGCTTTGTATGACATCCAAGGTCATGATGGTGACGTCATGGGCCTTCTAGGGCCAACGTCCACGTGGAAGAGAAATATCCCCTTGGGTCTAGGTCTATCTGGGTGCCTCCAAAGGAAACATCCTTCTTTCTTCCCAGTGGAAATCTTTAATGTCTTCTTACCCTTGGCTAGGGTTACAACATGAAGGTCTGAGCTAACCATTCCCTCATGTGTACATGTCCATTGGAAAAGGTCTTGTAGCAACAACAAGTACACCCTCCAGGGGTTCAAAAGTCATAGGGATCATAGCATGCAAATCACATCCAATAATTAAATTACCCAAACATGTGCATCAAACCCCCCTTAACCCGGAC
The DNA here is from genome assembly GCA_009831015.1 of Picea engelmannii. Lineage (NCBI taxonomy): Eukaryota > Viridiplantae > Streptophyta > Pinopsida > Pinales > Pinaceae > Picea > Picea engelmannii. The sequence continues at coordinate 15,822 of WSFP011479374.1, forward strand.
AAAGGCTCAAAGACGTTATGAAATTTGACAAGTTAGGTTTCGAGAAGGTCTCAAGGAGTCCTATTGGGCTAATCTTTCTTAAGTTTGGGGTGTTTCCCAGGCGAGAGCCAATCCAGGTCATGTAAGTGTATGAGATGGCATGGGATAAGTGTTTGGGCATGGGGTGCAGTAATAACAGGGAAATGTAAGCCTTAATTGTGGGTGCCTTTGTAGAGAACGGGTTGCACCTTGTCACAAATGCTATTTTTTCCTAGCCCATTCATCACCTTTTACTCTTAACTTATTGCTTTTGATCTTTTGCTTTTGCTCTTCAAGGGAATAGTTGAGGGCCACTGTCCTGGCTTGATGACTAGAGGTGACAGCGTTATCCACAAATATTTCACGTAAATGAGAAGGTTGGATCATGATGAGACCCCCTTTCTCTTGGCTATGCCACCAAGAGACACTACCCTGGTTTGGTGACCAGATAGGTGGTAGTGTCATACCGCTACATGCCCATGGTCATAATAGGTCGGATCGTGATGAGACCTCCTATCCATCAACTATTACCTTGAGTGTTTATGTATCTTATGGGTTCCCTCTTTTTACTGAGAAGTTTTTTACT
>ML880158.1:0-16424 GCA_009831015.1 Picea engelmannii
TTAAGTAGTTGAAGAGTCAGTCATATTAATGGTAGTGTTTAATGTTGAGTCAGTCTTACTTCTACATGAAGTCTCAGGTCTCAGTTTAATGTTGAGTCAGTCTTATTTCTCTCTCTCTCTCTCTCAGTTAAGTAGTTGAAGAGTCAGTCATATTAATGGTAGTGTTTAATGTTGAGTCAGTCTTACTTCTACATGAAGTCTCAGTCGGAGTCCATATAAGTCTGAGTCTTTAGTTAGTCAAAGATGATGTGAAGCAGAGGATGCAGAGCAAAAGTAGATAGGTAGAGAGAAAGGAGAAACAACAAGAGATGAGGAGGTGAAGAAGTGTGAGAACAAGCTCTGTGTCTGTAAACTCAACATAAGTCATTTGAGCCGAAACTCATCTTAGTTATTGTATTTTGTATTCGCGCATTGTGCCCAAGATATTAATATCAAGTATTTGTTGTTTGACAAGTTCCTGTCATATTTCTGAGTTTATGTGTTAAGCATAGCACTGTGTTATTTTGCATCCATAAATCATTTCATTAACTGTGTTTATTCACAGCGTGCAGAAAATCATGTAGTCTATGCACTCCACGGTTCGTTTTGAGAACTCTGTCGTGAATCTTGTTTGGTGCACAGCATTTGAAATTGTGTTGCGTAGAGTAGTTTGTGCGTGTCATTTGATTATGATATATGGTATCATAACAGGTTCTATTAGAACAAGTTTATCAGAGAAGCAACTTTGTTGGAAAGGAAATATGGCTTCTACCTCAAATTTGCAACCTCCCACTTTTACAGAAAATAATTATGAGATGTGGTCCTTGACCATGAAGGCACTGTTCCGAGGTCAATATGTATGGGAGATAGTTTAAAATGGCTATGTGGAACCAGTAGATCAGACAACATGCAATTCCCTCAAACAAGTTGAGAAGGATGTCTTGAAAGATCAAAGAAAGAAGGATGTAAAGGCGATGTTTTACATACATCAAGCCATGCATGAGAGCATACTCCCAAGGTTTGCATCAACAAAGCAAGCCAAGGAAGCATGAGACATATTAAAAACCTCTTATCAAGGTATGGACAAAGTAAATACTGCAAAACTACAAATTCTTAGAAGAGATTTTGAAACTATGTCAATGAAAGATTCATAATCAGTAGATTCCTTTTACACCCATGTCATTGGCCTGGTAAGTCAGATTAAGTCTCATGGTGAAACCATATAAGACAAAAAAAATGTTGAGAAGGTATTTATGAGTCTTCCTCCTAAGTTTGATACCCTTGTTGTGACTCTAGAAGAGAGCAAAGACTTGAGTCAGTTTAGTCTAGATGAACTGCAAGCTTCCCTCATTAAGCATGAACACATATTGAATAGGTCAAGTATGTCATTAGAGAATGCATTTTCCGCGCAATCATCTATAAGCCACGGAAGAGGAAGAGGGAGAGATAACTCTAGAAGAAGAGGAAGAAGTTATGTCAGAGGTGGATACAGTAGAAGTCCTGAAAATATTGGTGGAAGAAATCAAAACCCAAGTACCAGTCAGCCAAGTGGCCAGAGAACTGGAAAATCAAAGATCTAGTGCCATTACTGTAAAAAGTATGGACATTATGCATATGAGTGCAGAAAGAGATAGTATAATCAGAACAAGCAAGGTCGGGATCAGTCAAATAGCACAAATAACCAAAATCATCCTATGCTTATGGTGCACATTGAAGTAATTCTTATAGTATCCCCAGTTCAATGCAATATTTCTCAAGCAAGTCCATGTGACATATGGTATTTAGATTCAGGCTGCAGTAACCACATGACAGGAAACATATAATTGTTTTCTAGTTTGGATGAGTCAGTCCAAACCAATGTTACACTTGGAACATATATCCAAGTCATTGTCTTAGGAAAAGGAAGTATAAACATCGTAACCAAGAAAGGAGAACAAAAAGTTATGTCTGATGTGTATTGTGTTTCTGGTCTGAAGCATAATCTGACAAGCATGGGACAACTGTTACATAAAGGATACAGAATCTACATGGAGGATAATCACTATGTGATTATGGATAAATGCCCAAGCAATCAAAGTATTGCAAAAGTCCAGAGGACAAGTAACATAATGTTCCCATTGACATTGAAACTAGCCAAGAAGAAGAATACATTGCTAGTTGTTGGTAAAGAAAAAAGTGTGCAGTTAGACACTGCATTTACAACAGAAAGTGCACGTTGTTCCAATGAAGAAAATACTACACACAGTACTAAGAAAGGAGAAAGTAGTGTAGAAATGAAGACAACATTCCAATATGAAGTACAGGATGATACCTTGTTATGGAATTTCAGATTTGAACATTTGAACTTTGGAGGTCTAAAATTGCTTCACACAAAGGATATGGTAAAAGGTTTACCATTGATTGAAAAAACAGAAAGGATATGTGAAGGTTGCATATTTGGAAAACAACACAGAGAATCATTTCCAATTGGAAAGTCTTACAGAGAAAAAACACCACTAGAAATTGTACATTCAGACATTTGTGGACCAATGCAAACTCCATCTATAGGAAGCAATACTTATTTTTCTAACATTTATTGATGATTTCTCAAGAAAGAAATGGATTTATTTTCTACAACATAAATCTGACACATTGGGTTGTTTTCAGCAGTTTAAATCACTTGTGGAAAAGCAGAGTGGTTATTACATCAAGTGTCTAAGAACTGATAGAGGAGGAGAATATATCTCAAGAGAATTTCATAACTTTTGTAAAGTTCATGGAATCTAGAAGCAATTTACCGCGCGATATACACCGTAGCAGAATGGTGTCACGGAGAGAAAGAACATAACCATCATGGAGATGAAGTGCAGTATGTTGGAAGCCAAACATTTGTCAAATGAGTATTGGGCCGAGGCAGTAGAAACAATAGTATACATATTGAACAGATGTCCAACAAAGAGTGTGAAGAACATAGTTCCTCAAGAATCCTTGACAGGTATGAAGCACAATATGGCACACTTAAAAAAATTTGGTTACGTTGCATACGCACATTTTCCAGATGAGCTGAGAAACAAGCTAGACAACAAAGGACATCAATGTATATTTGTTGGGTAATCTGAAGACACAAAATCATATAAGTTGTATGACCCTGTCACAAGAAAAGTCATAATCAACCGCGATGTTCAGTTCATGGAGAATGAAGCATGGGATGGAAGCATAGCAAAGACAGTCAAAATTATTGAGGCAATGGAGCATGATGACACAGAAGAAGAAATGGTTCAAACACCATGTATAAGTTAGTGCACAGTCCTTTCTATATCTGGCGCTGTGATGCAAATCACAACCCAAAATACTCCAGTAAGAACAAAATATGTGCAGTCTACACCTAGAGCGCAACAAACATCAGCAATCAATCAGAGTAGTTCTACATCCCCATATCCAACATTAGCAAGTTTGTTACCAAAGAAGACAAGAAGTCTGCGTGACAACTATAATGAAGACACAACAAATTCATTTTCATTTTTTGCTCTGTTTTCACAAATAGATGATCCTTTAACCTTTGAAGAAGTTGTCAAAGATGATGTATGGGCACAAGCCATGGATGAAGAAATCAGATGCATAGAGAATGATCAGACATGGAAATTGGCAGATGTACCTCGTAGTCCAAAACTGGTATATTTATCTCGTAATCTAAGTATGCACATGAAATATTGAAAAGATTCAATATGATAATTCAAAAGCAACTCCAACACCTGTCATAACAGGATTAAAGATAAGCAAGGAAGATAAAGGGTCCAAGGTGGATCCCACACTATTTAAAAGACTAGTAGGCAGTCTTATGTATCTCACAACGACAAGACTTGATATTATGTATGGAGTGAGATTAATCTCAAGGTTCATGGAAACTCCAAAATAATCACATTGGAAGGCAATAAAGAGGATATTGAGATATGTGAATGGAACAATAGATTTTGGCATTAAGTACTCCACTTCAGAAGATTTTAGACTCATTGGATACACTGACAGTGATTGTGGAGGTAGCATAGATGACATGAAAAGTACCTATGGATACACATTTAATTTTGGAACAGGTATGGTATCATGGGCATTAAAGAATCATCCCATAGTGACACTTTCTTCAGTATAAGGAGAGTACGTCACAACTACAAGCGCAACTTGTCAAGCAGTTTGGATGAGAATAATGTTAAAAGATTTGTTGCGGGAACAATAGGAACCAACAATAGTATTATGTGACAATAATTCAACCATCATGTTATCAAAGAACCATGTGTTTCACAAGAAAACTAAGCACATTGATACAAGATATCATTTTATCATAGAATTGGTAAATAACAAAGAGATCTATTTAGAATTTTGCAGGTCAAAAGAACAAGTCATAGATATTTTTACAAAATCTTTAGCAAGAGATGGATTTCAACATTTGTGCAATAGTCTAGGAATCTACGCAGTAACAAATGAGTGACAGTAAAATGTAAACTCAATTTTTGATGTAAAATTTTGTAATCCCACCTACTTATAATTAAGGGGGAGTGTTGGAAATAGTAATTACAAGTTGGTGAGATCTTCACGTTTCCGTCGATTTATCAGTCAGTCAATTTGTCAATAGTTTTTTCAGTCATCCGAATAGTCAGTTAGTCAGTCTAACAGTTTGCAAATGTAAAGTTGCACGTTTACTCAAACTCAGTCTAAGTCAGACGGCAAGCAGAGAAGCTATAAATAGAACCGATCTTTATCTCTCTCGAGTTCAGTTAAGTAGTTGAAGAGTTAGTTGTATTAATGGTACTATTTAATGTTGATTCAGTCTTACTTCTACAGGAAGTCTCAGTCGGAGTCCATATAAGTCCGAGTCTTTAGTTAGTCAAAGATGATGTGAAGCAGAGGATGTAGAAAAGAAGCAAAGAGGTAGAGAGAAAGGAGAAACAACAACAGCTGAGGAGGTGAAGAAGGGTGAGCACAAGCTCCGTGTCTGTAAAGTCAGCATAAGTCATTTGAGCTGAAGCTCATCTTAGTTATTGTATTTTGTATCTGCGCACTACGCCCAAGCTATTAATATCAAGTATTTGTTGTGTTAACAAGTTCCTGTCACATTTATGAGTTTATGTGCTACGCATAGCACTGTGTTATTCTACATCCATAAATCATTTCATTAAGTGTGTTTATTCACAACGCACATCAAATCGTGTAGTCTGTGCATTGTGTGGTTTGTTTTTAGAACTCTTTCATGAAGCCTATTTGGTACGCAGTATTTGAAACTGTGCTACACAGAGTATTCTTTGTGCGTCGTTGGATTCTGAGAATATATAGATAATATTTGTTTTGATCCAATTAAAATCAAAGCTAAAAACATAATAGCAGTGCATTAAATTGATGTCTGTAATCTTGTTGAATATAAAATGGCTATAAAACATAGTTTGAGACAATGTATGTATCAAAAGTAAAAATATTTGAAGATTTTGTTGGTCTATTTTAAAAGGTTGTTGTGGTTTTGGTGAGTTATAAATTATAAAATATTTTAAAATGTATTAATATAAAAAATTTAAAAATATTTTGAAAAATTAATAATATGAATAAAATATTAGTTTTTTTTTTTAAATGACTTTTTGATTTGGAATAAAACCTAAAATTACTTTGGATTAATTATTATTATTATTATTTTAATGTAAGTTAAAGACTCAGATTCAAAGGCATTAGCAAGAGTGAGAGTCTATTATAAATAATATAACGGAGGAACGCACACAACAAGTGAGACAAACTATGCTTGTCATTGAAAGAAAACTTAGGTACATTTATATTTGTAGTGCTCACCTATAAACCAAGAGCAAAACCCTTCAATTATGGATCTTATGATCTAAAAATAATGTCTGGTAAAACAAACTCTAGAATACAACTCATAAACGTTTCGAGATTATTCTAACATCCCCCTTTAATGGAGAAATGGATTTTCTATGAAACATATTCAAACTTGAGTTTAATTGAGAATTGGAAGTATTAAGCTCACATAGAAAACATGAAAACAATTTGTATTATTCCACATCATAAACAGAGATATAACACACTTAAATAAGTGTTGTGAGATCCAACTTATTCCACTCTTGGAGGGAGAGATTGAGAGAATATCTCAACTTCCTCCAGCTAACCCAATCCAATCCCTAAACTCTAGTAGAGGCATTAATTAGGCATTATCTCCAACACCCCCCCCTTAATGCCTACATTACAAAACTTCACAAATTACATAACTGAAAAGATTACAACACATACACCCACTCTGACGCCTCTGGATTGCGCTCTCTCTCTTCCTCTTCTTTGAGATCTCCTTTCAACTCATTTAAAGTATAAATGTTTCAAATCATCATTCATGCTCTTGTACGATTGACAATTTTGACAATCTCGGCTCACCAGGGCTTCCATGAGAAAATACGTCAATTATTGATGCATTCTATGAACATGTCTCCATCTGTCGGATTTTTTCTTTCGGTTATCTGTCAGTGTCTAGAAGAACAGTTTGGATACAGAATGCCCTCAACATTCAAGTATACAAGGTGACTTCCAATAAGAACAATTGTTCTTGAAACTGGGGTTGCCATCTTATATCAAGAGACGAGAGTCCTTATACTACACTTACTTGCACACCACACACACACACATATATATAACTATTTTTATGAAGTAATGATTCAACACTCAAATTTTAGGTGCAACACAACAATTTTCTACCACGGATACACATAATAGATCAATGATTGCAGACCATAGCTACAAAAATGATAACTATACCCAAGTTTACAGCACCCTCGATGACATTTGTGCTCGTCTCCCTTTGGAGAAAGTGCCAAGGTAGAACCCAATAACTTTCTATCAGCTAACAATTGAAAATTCAGAACACTCATGCTATTGATGATGTTAGGATTGTTGTTGATGCAGAAATTTGCTGAAAGATTGCTCATTAATGAAGGACAAGTGGAACACATCGGAATCATATAATGTGGAGAATGAAGAGTTCCTTCCTTCATACCAGTCTCCAGCGTTGCCTCACATAATACGTCGATGTAGAAGTTAATCTTGATGTAGTATATAAGCTCTGGATCAATAGTCTTCACTAGATCTATCTGACTCAAACATGATGTCACTTCTTTGTCTTTGTTGCTCATGTAGTTTGGATCCACAGTAGAATCTGTTGTCACGAGAGCTGACTTGATCGATTTGACATATGTGGCAATTCCTAATACGAGAGGACGTGCCATTGATGTCTCATCTTGCAACGACATCTTTTCATCACTGCCTGCATTAATTCGCAATGTTTGTGCCCCATTTTTCACTTGATGTCCTCCATCACCATCAAAATTACATGATTTTTCATCTGAAGGATCACACTCATGATCACCATCATCTTCATGTTCATCTTCGAAAACTGTCTCATTTTCCTCCTCCTCATCTTCAAAGAAAAACACATAATCTGTTGTTGTAAAGATCCCCATAGGAAAGAGCAGCTTTGAAGATGCGACCTCCTCCATGCACAACAACTCAACAATCGCTAACCTGCTCTTATACCAAATTGAGAATTGGAACTATTAAGCTCACACAGAAAACATGAAAACAGTTTGTATTATTCCACATCATAAACAGAGATACGACACACTTAAATAAGTGTTGTGAGATCCAACTTATTCCACTATTGGAGGGAAAGGTTGAGAGAATATCTCAACTTCCTCCAGCTAACCCAATCCAATCCCTAAACTCTAGTAGAGGCATTAATTGGGCATTATCTCTAACAAGCTTATCAAGAAGCTTGGTAAATATATCAACCACATTATCATTGGTATTACAAAATATCAAACCAATTTCATTTGATTCAATCTTCTCTCTCAGAAAGTGGTGTTGTAGCTCAATGTGTTTTGATCTTGCATGATATATTGGATTGTGTGCCAATTTGATAGCACTTTGATTGTCACAGTTGATGCATGTTGGACCATGTTGCTCCTCTTCGACATCTATAAGAATTCTCCGCAACCAAACAACTTCACAGGTGGCACTGGTCAAGGCTTTATACTCTGATTCCATATAAATAATATAACGGAGTAATGCACACAAGAAGTGAGACAATGCAATAATATAACAGAGGAACGCACACAAGAAGTGAGACAATGCTCACGCTTTGCTTTTCATTGAAAGAAAACTTAGGTACATTTATATTTGTAGTGCTCACCTATAAACCAGGAGCAAAACTCTTCAATTGTGGATCTTATGATCTAAAAATAATGTCTGGTAAAACAAACTTTGGAATACAACTCATAGACTTTTCTAGATTATTCTAACATCTATCTTAGAAGTGAAAATTTAATGTCCACCATTCCCTTCATAAACCCTTAGGAGATTATTTTAGATGACATGGTTTTCTTAAATAAATCAACCCAAATTCACAAATAATATCTCACTACTAATTAATAACTTATAATGTTACAATTTTTTGACTATTTTCCAGACTATTATCATTGTAATTTTGTTAGAAGTTAGAGATTTTTTTTTTTGAATTTGTAGATTTGAAAAGTTAAATCTGTATAATCTTAATGCTTTTGTTAAACATTGAATTTATTTATACATTTAAAAATACAATTGAAACAACACAAAATTAAAATTAAGATTTGAATAAGATTTATTTATTGGTTTTGGATTGAATTTATTTATACATTTAAAAATACAATTGAAACAACACAAAATTAAGATTTGAATAAGATTTATTTGTTGGTTTTGGATTCTGATAAAAAAAAAATACCAAAACTTAAGAACGTTTGTGACAATGTCAATATACCAGGTGAAATTTTTTTAGAAACATTACTTTACACTGGTAATGGCAACTGCAACTCCTCGGCTTCAGCTGGGCTTAAGGCGTCGTTGGGCTCTCTAAAGTTTGCCCTTACGCTGAGAAGCTGGAAACAATTGATGACATTATCGAGCCTTGCCACAAATTCTATCAACAGAGATGCAAATGTAGCTAAAGAGAGCTGTGCATAGGCGCTTTCAGATTCTCTGAACCGATCATGACTATATTTAGATGGCCCTGATATTGGTTCGTTGCAGTTTGCAATTTCCTTCGAAACAGCGGGGATCCCGTCTCCTCCATCCCTGCGTGGGTATATTGCAGGGTTTGACTCGCTGTAAGATCTGTCCTGCTGGGTCGCTTTCATAATAGCTTCTGCTACTTCCGCCCCATTGTTACAGCGATCCATGAACCAGCCTTCAGAATTGACAAAAAGATGCGATCGTGAATTGATCTTTTTCTGCAAATCCATTGCAGCTGACCTTACTTTGTCCAGTATGTCTCCATGATTTAGCTTTGTCATATTCTTCATGTTATGCCCCACTTCCCTTAGCACCTTTGCAGCTTCACTACTAACTCGCCTCAGCTCATCGCTGAACTCTTCTCGCAGCTTAGGCGAAGGCTGCAAATAGAAACCAGCAATTCAAAAGTTATTAGAATGAAATCTAAATGCTGAATGAAATAAAAGTTCAGTGTTAACCAAAGAATACTTGTTAGTTCGATTATAGTGCATAAAGCATGCAATACTATCTAATCATTATAATTTTGCAATATTATGCAAGTTTTTGGTGTTAAATAATTTGACTGCTAAAATCTTTAGAAATATACATACCTTACCCCTTTTATATTTACATACTTTATCCTATTCCTTTTAAATCTTTAAGAAAGAAACATTTGTACTTAACTATTAAGTGTTTTACTCTAAGTAAAAAACACGTGTGCTTACTTAAACATTAAGTATATATATATATATATATATATATATATATATATATATATATAATTTTGAATCAATTTCAAGAATAGAGAGAAAAAAAAAAATTGTGTTTCTTTGAATTATACCAACATTCTAATTGGAAGATTTAAATGTTTTAAATTTAAAAAAAGAAACCATAGCAGCAACACATACTTTTTTTAGAGTTTCTTCCATTTAACAAACATCACCATGATTATTGGTAATTTTTTTTAGAGTTTCTTCCATTTAACAAACATCACCATCATTATTGGTACTTTTTTTTTTTAAGAGTTTCTTCCATTTAACAAACATCACTATGATTATTGGGCAATCAAAATCTAGATGTTGAGTTGCTTGGGATGTGGGATATGATGAACTCCAAAATTTAAATACATTGACAACATGAAAGAAATGAGAATATGGATGTTAAGAAAAACTTCTTTGTTGAGCGTTTAATTCAAAGTGCTTTAAATGTGAGTATATTTCCCAAAATCTTCAAAAGAAGACATTGGTAACCAATGGTGCACCCATGAAGAGACCATTATAGATCAAGCAATTTATGAAATCATACTCATATTTACCATCGAAATGAAAATTAGTGGTTATTGCAATATACGAAAGGAAAGATCAGAGGATGATAAAGTTGGAAAATTTTGTGGGATCATTGTCATCTCATGAAAGAATATTGGATAGAATCTCAGATTCCTTGGGACAATCTTTTACAAGGAAGAAAAAAGTTGGAGAAGAAAACAATAACACTTACAATCTTTTAGTGACGCTGCAAAAAGATTTTTTTGACAAAATCAATGGCACCATAAAATGTCAAATGAAACTTGGAGATGTTTAGGTAATAGAAGTTATCGGCAAATCAACATTGGATATACACACCAAACAAGGTGAGATAAAAAAATATTCAAAACCCCTTTTTTACTTTTGGTCTTAAGAATGATCTTTTGAGTGTGCGTCAATTGATTAAGAAAAAATTAAAAATAGTATTTGATAAGGAAGTTTGTAATATTTTTTATAAGGATATGTTGTGATCCTAACAACCAAAAATTAATAAAATATCCATTTTAATGTATAGATTAGAGAATGAGCCACTTTGAGGGGGAAACCTCCTTGACCCCTTCAAAAGGGTAATCTATTTTTATACTCAAATGTTATTTAAATATAATTGATGATCTCTACAACTAGGTCGCCATGGTATATATAGGAGATGAAGGGGTACAATTACAATTGCAGGACCTAGCCAACTAGTTTAAGAGAACATGTTATAATAATGAGCCTACCACTAATGAAATAAAGTACATAATGAGGGTTAGTAATAGGGGCTTAACATGCCCCCCCTTTCAAACAAGTGTTCCCCTCAACACTATTGGATCCACAACGAATGTTGTTGTATGAATAATTTGTCACCTTTTCTTTCCAACCTTACTTTTTTGAAAGTCTTTCGATTCTGATTTGGTGATCAGCCTCAATTTCTAAATTAGGGCCTTCCTCTTTAAACTTTGGTATGAGCAGGTTCCAATTTCTTGATCAATCTTGATTCTCAAATCACACCCCCCATTTTTACTTGTCTACTTTTGCTTTGACCTAATGTGGCAATCAATCTTGATTTCCAAATCGGTTCCTCTCCCTCAAACTCTAGTGTAAGCTTGTATTCATTTAGTGATCAAATCTGATTTTCAAATTAGGGCCTCCCTCCCAAAAATCTAGTTGTCATTCAAATTGTAGAATGGAAGTTAGTTCGATGGAATAATTGATTTATTAAGGTTAACCTTGTGTGTCGTGTTCTTGGTTTGCTAACCTATATGTACCTTTATATGGGCATAAGGAGGCAAGAAAGGGAATCAAACAACTAAGAAAGGGAGGTGGATGGTAAGGGAGTTCAAACTGATAAAATGAATTGAAACCCCTAGGTAGCATAGAAGGATAGTTGTATGGAGAAACTGAATATCTAAGAAGGGAATCAAACTGTCAAAGAAGGAATTCGAACTGAAAAAATAATTGAACCCTCGATTGGTAGAAAAAAAGACACTTGGATGGGGAAACCTAATGACCTAGAAAGGGAAATAGATAGTCAACAAGGAGGAATATAATAATGAATCTCCCTCTTATTCTCTTGTATAAATATGATAAAATTGATAGAGAATGGGATTTTTGCATGTTCACATTTGTAGATTATTCTTTGAAATGTTAATGAGGAGAATTCATTGTTGGTATCTTTTTGGAGACTCAGTATGGTGTATGTGTGGTGTGTGACTACTCCCTTTCTTGTGTATGCTAGAATGATTATAAACTTTTACTTTTATTGTAGACTATGCTCATACAACTGGAGATTTCTTCTTACTACTGCGATTCAATTAGTTGCTAGTGGTGAATATGAAATGGTTGTTGGTTATTAATACGAGCCTAACTTGATTTGATGACTAGTGATTTGATTGTTTTAACCATTATTCCAAAATAAGCCATTTTATGTTATAATGGTTGGAATGATTATTTATTTGATGTTTAATTCTTTTTCTCAAATCCTAGATAGGTGTTAGATTAGGACAACATTTTGTTGTTAGTTTTAAGAATGAATTTAGGACTTAGAATGTATTTCCTAAAATCATAAAATTAGTAATGGTTGTCATGCCAAAATATAGATGGGCTCCCTATTCTAGACAGTGCAAGGTCTAATTAGTTCCCTTCATTGGGTAGAAACAATGATGTTAAAGGTGGGCCATTTCTCCCAATAAATATTTTTGGTTCTATGAGTGTTGGATGAAAATCTAATTCATTTGGATGTTTTTTTAGAAATGTACTAACATCCCATGGCTCCTCTCCATACCGTTGGATGGAAGCATGCTTTTAGTCTTTCGAGACCATTACATACTATCCCAAATAATACAGTAGTTCTCTTGTCTAAATTTAACTTTGATGGTGAAGGGAAAACCTCTACAATTAGGCATCTTAGTCATTTTGATCTTACACATTGATTTCTAAAGAAAAATAATCAAGACAATGAAGTATGAAGGTTGTTTACCCTCACATTGGAAGGGCATATTCAAGCTTGGTATAGATCATTACTAGATAAATCTATTCATACCTGGAAGTAGTTCATGGAATTTTTTGTAACTACTCATGAAAATCATAATTATCAATAACTTTTTTTGAGAATGAGGAAATACGAAAAAAAAAATAAAAAAATGAATATGTTGATGATTTCATATTGAGGATTATTGACATGAAATGGACTTGAACAAGTGAATGGTTAAGAATCAGTACCTGCAAATGTAATTTAGTAATTAATGAAGGTTATATTAACTATTAAATACAATCAAAATGTAAAAGTAAATGAGAAAAAAAAAAAGAGAAATAAATGAAAAAGAAAAATAATAATAGGAGAGAAAAGAATAAGGAATGGGAAACGAAAGGTTGGGCATGTTGGCCTTCTCATAACCCCATCTCTCCCTATTTATTCTTGTAGTTTTAATCTCAAAGGATCTTCTTGACATGGAAGGGAGTGTTATCATAGGATTTGTACTTGTGCAAAGCCCTCCACAAGATCCCCAAATCTTGTCTAACTATGGAAAAACCTACCACTGTCACCTAAGTAGGGACTTCCCTCGTGTTAGTGATGGAAGAGGTCCATCAAAAGGTAAAATTCCCTAGTGACCTCAAGGGATCAAATATAAAGTTTAGTATCCAAGCCTACCACACCCTATATTAATCACTGAATGGATGGTCTAGGTAAAGGAAAAGAAGAGGTTTGAACATGATTTGATACCTGCCCAGAACAAGCACACTTTACAACATATATGTAACAATTTCCAAGTCAAAGTATGTAATAAATACCTCTTTTAGACACTAGACGAGTTATATTGTTATTTCTATTGCAAATTGTAGTAGTAAACTAATCTTTTAACACCAATAAGTAATCTGTAACAACAACAATAATAAGTGCTCATAAATACTACAATTGACCATGAAAATTAATCATACATCCAATATAATATTGTACAATTGTTAGATGTTATTTCTGAGTGAGTTAAACCACCAATAGATTAGTGTATACAACAAACTAATATAATTTACATGGTTGTAGAAAACCTTTTATAACTGGAAATTGTAATAGCAACAAGCAATTTATTGATTTTTCCAAAGTTAGTGTTAGTGCAGTTAGTAGAATGCTTGAAATTTTTGAGAGAGAGAGAGAGTTTGTCAATCAGTTCACCAAGAGAGTTAATTCTTAGATTAGTGCCTTTCTAGGGTATGGAGTCTTTCAATGCAAATAATCTTGAAGGTTGGCCTACTTGAAACCAAGAGGTATGATATAAACCCTAAGGTGCAATAACATTTGGGCCTTAGATCTTAGATCTTGAGGAGAAGGACTTTTGGGCTGAAAGCACAATTGGGCCCTAAAAAATGTTTCTCCCTTCTTGTAGCTTCAACTAGGTCAAAGATCAAATGTCTAGGACTAAAATCCAAAAGTGATATCACTTTAGGCCTTTAGGGTTCTAACTCTGGCAAGGATAATTAACTAATTTTAGACAAATTTCACCTTGTGAGAGGAAGAACATATGATCCTCTCTTATAGTTTCAATAAACACGACTCCTTGCAACAAATAGAAATTTCACCATAAACTTTAATAGCGTGAACAATAATTGCATAAATTTACTTACTTTGTCCAAGAAACCAAGAGAATGTAACCTTAATTGCATAAATATCCATCCAAAGTCAACAAATCCATCCACAAGAGACATTTCCAAGCATAGCACATGAGAGAGAAGAGCTAGTTACCCCAAAAGGGAAAAAATTTCAAAAGTAGTGTCTCACAAAGGTGAGGAATCATGATCCCAAAAATTAAATGAGAGATAGCCTTTATATATGAGGCCTAGCATAGGAGTGGGCTTTGCGGTTAGGGTTTCCCTGGCCACAACCCCTCTCATTGTTCTTTGTGGGTGCCTTCTCTGTTGGGATCCCCTGTGCTCCTCTCTAGTGGTTACTTGGTGTGCCCCAACCTTGATGGATTTGGTGCGACGTAGACCTCTATGTGGGCACCTCCTCTGTCGACGTCCCCCTTGTAGCTCCATCCCTGTGGAAGCATAGTTTTTTTAATTTTCCGGGTGCTCTAGCCTCTTCGGTTTGGGTTTTCTCTAGTGTGCAGCCTACTTACGCAATATGTGGTTTGTTATGTGGTTGTTGTCTGGTTTCTTTGCTCGAGACTTGGTGGACTATGCCTCTTCCGAGGATTTTGATGGATCCCTCTCTCGGTGTGATGGTGGCCAGGTTATGGGTCTCTGGTTTTGAGATCTGGAGCTTGATGTTGCGGTTGTTGGGTTTTTCTGATTCTTTGGTGGTTGGTACATAGCTTTGAGGTCCATCATTTGGGCATGCAGTGTGGAACTGTGGTTCTGCGTTTTGAGGTCCTTCTTGGGCGTGCAGTTCTGTCTTTGGTTTTAGATGCAGGATCTTACCAGTTCTTATTATTGTAAATATTTTTAGTGGCTTAGTTGGTTTTTTTGGGACCTATGGGGTTTCTTATTTTCTACTCTTTTACCCATGGATTGGGGGATTGCATCATACACGTTTGAATCTAATTTTGGACCCTTTTGGATGAATAAAATTACGAATTGTTCCTAGGAAAAAAAAAATATGAGGCCTAGCATCTCACTTTTGTCCACATAACATAAGATAACAAAAAATACGTGGGTTCGACCCCTTATTTATCCTTTACAAGTGCAATAAATGAAAAATAAAATCAAAATATCCCACACGTGTGAGACACCAAGGTATCTAGGGAAAGAAGGAGGCCTCCAAAGGCCAAGTGGCATCAATCTAGAGTAGGGTGGGAGCAAGTGATGTCTCTGGACTCACTGGAAATCATGCCATGTGTCATCAGTACCCCATATGTGCATCAAATCCTAGTTGCATCATACCCTAGAAGGTGACATCATCGCCATAATAAGGCTAATGTCCAGGACCCAAGTGATGCGTCTAGTACTTGGGGAGTTACATCTCATCTATGCACTATCTCTAACTGTCCTCTACTACAACATCCTTGATCTTGGTGGAAAATTAGTCTTGGGGTACTTTGCCTATCCTATGGGGATTCCATCCCATTTGTGTGCCATCATGACTAAATATGCCCCTACCAAGCCCATTTTTCCATCTTTCAGGGTTGTAAGAATGTGAGATGTTTGAGGGTGGTGAGTCACTCAGTGATTCGCTACTCTCCATCACATGTGCCAAGGTCCTACAATAAAGGCATGACATATTGGGTAAAATCTTAGGGCATCCCTCAAAGAACCATGTCAGGGCCATCCAAGACAAACCAAAACATAAAACATGGTTATCCAAAGTTCATGAGAAACATCAATCCTTAAAGCATGCAAAGTAAGTTGTAACTTAAGATATAAGCCATGCAATACAATTCACCTTAGTATACCCTTCAAGCATCACCCTAGCCCAGGACCCCATGTGAGTTAACCGGTTTAAGTATGGGAGGGAATTCATCCAACCCTATTAGGTGTGCCTCCTAGAAAGGAAATAAAATAAACCAGGTAGAGGGATAGGTCTTGAGAGTGACAAGGAAAGTGAAAACCACTCGAGTAAGTGTGATAGTGATATGGTTTAGAAATTACTTCATGGCTTATGGTGACATTAAATCCATTTCTATGATCACCTTT
>ML880158.1:16524-26589 GCA_009831015.1 Picea engelmannii
AAGGTGAAGAGTCATCTCTTAATAAAAAACGTAATTTTTATTGGAGAGGGAAAAAGGAGGGCGTAACTCTCTTGGAGAGCGCTCCCTTTGGTAAAAAATCAACCCAAACTCAAGTATGGGTGAGGTGGAGTGATAAGGATCACTACTAGGGATGATAAGGAGGTTAAATGAAGTGAAAGAAAAGGAGAGGTGGCTACACTCAAGTCACAATTAAATTAAAAAGTGAAAAACGTCAATCCTCCTTGGGGGGCACAACTTTTGAGTGTGGGGGTTGAAAAAGGAGTTAGACAAGGTTGAAAAGGGTTGGGAGGATAAGGTTATGCTTAGGGGGTCTCTCTCTAACCATCATTTCAACATTTCACATCATCTAACTCATTATTACAATTTTTACATTTTGTCATGTTTAGACTTTAGCAATTAAAATTGTTGTTATAGACCGATTGACACTCTAGGTGGACTAACCCATGGCTAAAGTTGTTTGACTGAGCTAAAACTTGGTCCAAAGATGTAGGAGGTGTTATTCCATTTCTTTTTAGCACAAATTCCCCTATCAAAAGTCCAAGGATCCAGTTTTTACAATATTTGCTCAAAAATAATTAATTAATTAAATAATTAAACCTCCAAACTTATGGAAATTTAATTAAAAATTAATTAATTAAAAAAAACTAACCTAGAGTCAACGAAATTCCGCAAAACTTTCTATGATGTCTTGCATGGTCATTTACAATGAATTCCCTATATAGTTACCAAAACATAAGCCCACTAGAATGTCGTTCACCACTTTGGAGGACATATGTAAAGTGTGAGGGAAAAACTCAAGGGAAATCATTAAGGCTGGAAGGCCCAATGATAACTTGAGGATAAAAAACCCTCGGTGGAAGGAACTCTCCCAGTGAACCGATGCCAAGGTAACTGACCTAGACATGACTCATGCAGATCTATTACATTATTAACCCACGCAGGGGTGCAGAAATTCCAAGTACAAAAATAAGTGTTGGGCCAAACACAGCCCTGTAGAACCAAAAGATCTTCAATAATACTGCATCTGACGATACATCTCTTCATGGCACATGAGTTGACCACTGGTGCTAAATGGACGGTCAACATCTGGCTCCACATGGGAACATGTGTTCAATCTTCTCACTTCGAGATGGAGAGCATACGAGAATCCAACACCTACAAAACAGAGTGTTCACCGTAGTGCACACCAAAAACTAACATTAGAATACATTTATACAAAATTAAATCAATGAATTCAATACAACATTTACAAAATAAAATAACTAAAGTACAACATCATAATATACAAAAAATGAATCTATAGTACATAAAAATTTCTAAGTACATATTTACATAAAGAATGAAGTAATACAAAATTGAAATACAAGGAGAAGGGTTAGAGATACGTTACAGAGGGTGTCCATTCAGAGACCACGTTGCCCCATCATCTGTAAAAGAGTTTGAGTTGTTGCCCATTCCTCTGAATGTTGATGGGCTCACCATCCAAATGGCTAAGATGAAAAGAATTTGGCCTTGCTATTTCTCTGATCAAGTATGGCCCTAGCCATAAGCTATCAAACTTGTTGTGCTTTCCCGGTTTCTCTTTGTCTTTATCCCATAATAAAACAGTATCACCCACAATGAAGTCCCTGTATCTAGTTGAACTTTCAAAATCTTTCTTAATGTTTATCCGATTCCTGCAATTCTGATCATAAGCCCCTCGTCTGATTTCATCTAACTCAATGATCTGATTGACCCTGTTTTGAATTGCATCCTGCTCTGTGGAAGTGTCCTCAACTGACCCATAAGTAGGAAGTCTAAGATGCACTGACAACCTAGCCTCCAATCCATATACTAGCTCAAACGAACTCTTTCTAGTAGCTTCTTTCTTTGTTATTCTATCGGCCCACAATGCATGCTTAATTTTACTATCCCAAGATTTCTTATTTTCACCAACTATTTTCTTTACAATGGTCATTAAATTTTTCCTTTGTTTGTAAATATTGTCCTTTTTGTTTATTTGTTCATTTTCGTTTTTGTTTTTCGGCTTAATAATGACTCCATAGCCCAACAACAAGGCACTGGAACTGCAAAATGAGTCCTTAGAGCATCGCGGGGATGACTTTATCCCCCATGGAGCCTGATGTTAGCAACAATTTTGGTATCGGGGAACAAAGGTACACAGGTATGCAGGATTTCCCGGGAAGCGCCCAAGCGCAGCACAGAGGAACCCCTTTTTAGTTACAATTCGAGTGAATGGGTGAAGTTTTGTTGACGCCCACCGAGATCCACCTATAAAGCTTATCAATGGTTGTCGGGATTTCGGGGCTGCCAAGTTGCCCCGGGATTAATGCAAGACATAGCTCCAATAATTCAAGACAAATCTGGGTCGTCCGATCCAATTGGGACAGGTGGCTTCCAGTTGGTGTATCGAGGATCGGAGTTTCGGTAAACAAGGAGCCTCCCATTCGTTGTAGTTGAGATC
The DNA here is from genome assembly GCA_009831015.1 of Picea engelmannii. NCBI lineage: Eukaryota > Viridiplantae > Streptophyta > Pinopsida > Pinales > Pinaceae > Picea > Picea engelmannii. The sequence continues at coordinate 19,010 of ML880158.1, forward strand.
GTCGATCGGTGAAATGCCAAAAGCAATTTTGGAGCCGAGCCCATGGTCCTAGCACTAAGTCACTTCAAGCGAGCCTATAAATGAGGGCATCCCCCTTTTAAATATCGAATGCCCCCTCGTCCATTCATCCTAAGGATGCGTGGCTCAAGATCTGGCCGCGTCGGCGTTTCGGCAGTCGCGTGTGCGAAGGGTGAAGGTTTTGTGTCTTTGAACTTCGCGAAACCCTGAACCCCAACAACGTCGAAAGCGGGGCCCGCAACATCACGAAGCATTTCCATCCGTCCATCTAAAGGGGACACCTGGCAGCAAATTGAGCCATCTTGGCATATCGCTCATCGCGATTTCGATCAGCAAGGATCAGCCCCTTCATATTCACGAATGCCGAAAGCGCCTTGGGAATAGGCACGTGGTCACAGTCCGTGGTCACTTGGAGGAAGAAAGGAGCTGTGTAAAAAATGCCAAGGCGCCGAGTTCAGTTACAGAGGGGATCGTCGCGATCTCCAGGCGCCATCGGATCCGATCTCCATGTTGTTTTCTCGCCTGGAGTAAATGACGGCAAGAGCGGGTGGTTGAAACCTCCTTTCATTCATTAAGTGAGGGGATGGAGGGTCTGGCAAGCCGTCTACCCGAAGAGGTCCTGTGTATCGATTTTCTCAAAGAAACCATGCCGAAGTCCTCGACTCAACAGAGAAGTCTGCGCGTGCTAGCCCAACACTTAATGGCTCAGCTACCCTCCTTGCAGGAGCCATGCGTAATTAAGATGGCGTTTAAAGGAAAATATCAGTACGAGTTTGACTGAAGGGACACCAAGCTTTGGGTGACTGGACACGCCTCTGTGAGGTGAATTTTCCTGGGTATATAGACTCAATTTTTGTATTTTGAAAAGGATCGATGGTTGAGCAAAGCTCTCGATTGTAAAGTTTTGATGAAGGACTGGTCGCTCTGGTTAATGTAGAAGGCCTTCGAGATTTCTTACTTTATGGATGTCAACCTCTTTTCCCATCTCTTTATTTACTGTATTAGAACCGCTCGGAATTGGAGGATCCAATCGAGTTGTAGTTGTTATAGGATGATGTAGGTTGGATCACTGTAATGGCTGCATTGCTTCTAATCAGTTCTGTGTTTTTCTCAGCACTGAACGACTTGGAATTGAAGGATTCAGTCGAGTCACCCCTCAACTCCTTGAAGCTATGGACCAAAAGGATCTTGGTTTCTGAGTTTTTCTTCCCCAAGCTCCCAAAGGCTTGCCGCCCGAGGCAATCTTGCTCATCTTTCTCATAAGTCCTCCATCTACCACCCTTTAATCCATTTACTGACAGAAGTTGGATCAAGACCTCCCTTGCTTTCTGCATACCAGGCCCAGTTTCCTGAGTTTAAGTTATAGTTTCTCGGGTTTCTATCCATTCGATCACCCCATTAAACAGATCGTGACATAAAACTGATGGGTGTTAGGATCTTCTCCTGCAAGCAATCCAGGGGTGACTTCTAATGCTAACACCCACCATATATAACACTTTCCATTTTGACGCTTCTCATAGTGTACTAAACTTTGATAATGGGTCATGGTCCATTCTCTCATTAGAAGAGGGGATGAAGGTCCAAAGGTTGATTGAAACTGCTAATACAAGAATAAGAAATTGATGCTAATGAAATAAAGAAATGATAGCGAAAAGGACTAACAAAATATAGTCCAAACTTGAGCTATACTCTTTTAGTTCCCACCCTAGTCCCAAATAGTAATGCTATAGCTTGAAACCTTATAAAGGGGACTTGAAAATATAATAAAGTGGACTAGAAAAATAGTTGATAAAGGGTTTTGGGAAAAATAACATGTGAATATGGGGTAACTCAAGAGAAAGTGCACCATCCAAAAAGGTGATCATAGAAATGGATTTAATGTCACCATAAGCCATGAAGTAATTTCTAAACCATATCACTATCACACTTACTCGAGTGGTTTTCACTTTCCTTGTCACTCTCAAGACCTATCCCTCTACCTGGTTTATTTTATTTCCTTTCTAGGAGGCACACCTAATAGGGTTGGATGAATTCCCTCCCATACTTAAACCGGTTAACTCACATGGGGTCCTGGGCTAGGGTGATGCTTGAAGGGTATACTAAGGTGAATTGTATTGCATGGCTTATATCTTAAGTTACAACTTACTTTGCATGCTTTAAGGATTGATGTTTCTCATGAACTTTGGATAACCATGTTTTATGTTTTGGTTTGTCTTGGATGGCCCTGACATGGTTCTTTGAGGGATGCCCTAAGATTTTACCCAATATGTCATGCCTTTATTGTAGGACCTTGGCACATGTGATGGAGAGTAGCGAATCACTGAGTGACTCACCACCCTCAAACATCTCACATTCTTACAACCCTGAAAGATGGAAAAATGGGCTTGGTAGGGGCATATTTAGTCATGATGGCACACAAATGGGATGGAATCCCCATAGGATAGGCAAAGTACCCCAAGACTAATTTTCCACCAAGATCAAGGATGTTGTAGTAGAGGACAGTTAGAGATAGTGCATAGATGAGATGTAACTCCCCAAGTACTAGACGCATCACTTGGGTCCTGGACATTAGCCTTATTATGGCGATGATGTCACCTTCTAGGGTATGATGCAACTAGGATTTGATGCACATATGGGGTACTGATGACACATGGCATGATTTCCAGTGAGTCCAGAGACATCACTTGCTCCCACCCTACTCTAGATTGATGCCACTTGGCCTTTGGAGGCCTCCTTCTTTCCCTAGATACCTTGGTGTCTCACACGTGTGGGATATTTTGATTTTATTTTTCATTTATTGCACTTGTAAAGGATAAATAAGGGGTCGAACCCACGTATTTTTTGTTATCTTATGTTATGTGGACAAAAGTGAGATGCTAGGCCTCATATTTTTTTTTTCCTAGGAACAATTCGTAATTTTATTCATCCAAAAGGGTCCAAAATTAGATTCAAACGTGTATGATGCAATCCCCCAATCCATGGGTAAAAGAGTAGAAAATAAGAAACCCCATAGGTCCCAAAAAAACCAACTAAGCCACTAAAAATATTTACAATAATAAGAACTGGTAAGATCCTGCATCTAAAACCAAAGACAGAACTGCACGCCCAAGAAGGACCTCAAAACGCAGAACCACAGTTCCACACTGCATGCCCAAATGATGGACCTCAAAGCTATGTACCAACCACCAAAGAATCAGAAAAACCCAACAACCGCAACATCAAGCTCCAGATCTCAAAACCAGAGACCCATAACCTGGCCACCATCACACCGAGAGAGGGATCCATCAAAATCCTCGGAAGAGGCATAGTCCACCAAGTCTCGAGCAAAGAAACCAGACAACAACCACATAACAAACCACATATTGCGTAAGTAGGCTGCACACTAGAGAAAACCCAAACCGAAGAGGCTAGAGCACCCGGAAAATTAAAAAAACTATGCTTCCACAGGGATGGAGCTACAAGGGGGACGTCGACAGAGGAGGTGCCCACATAGAGGTCTACGTCGCACCAAATCCATCAAGGTTGGGGCACACCAAGTAACCACTAGAGAGGAGCACAGGGGATCCCAACAGAGAAGGCACCCACAAAGAACAATGAGAGGGGTTGTGGCCAGGGAAACCCTAACCGCAAAGCCCACTCCTATGCTAGGCCTCATATATAAAGGCTATCTCTCATTTAATTTTTGGGATCATGATTCCTCACCTTTGTGAGACACTACTTTTGAAATTTTTTCCCTTTTGGGGTAACTAGCTCTTCTCTCTCATGTGCTATGCTTGGAAATGTCTCTTGTGGATGGATTTGTTGACTTTGGATGGATATTTATGCAATTAAGGTTACATTCTCTTGGTTTCTTGGACAAAGTAAGTAAATTTATGCAATTATTGTTCACGCTATTAAAGTTTATGGTGAAATTTCTATTTGTTGCAAGGAGTCGTGTTTATTGAAACTATAAGAGAGGATCATATGTTCTTCCTCTCACAAGGTGAAATTTGTCTAAAATTAGTTAATTATCCTTGCCAGAGTTAGAACCCTAAAGGCCTAAAGTGATATCACTTTTGGATTTTAGTCCTAGACATTTGATCTTTGACCTAGTTGAAGCTACAAGAAGGGAGAAACATTTTTTAGGGCCCAATTGTGCTTTCAGCCCAAAAGTCCTTCTCCTCAAGATCTAAGATCTAAGGCCCAAATGTTATTGCACCTTAGGGTTTATATCATACCTCTTGGTTTCAAGTAGGCCAACCTTCAAGATTATTTGCATTGAAAGACTCCATACCCTAGAAAGGCACTAATCTAAGAATTAACTCTCTTGGTGAACTGATTGACAAACTCTCTCTCTCTCTCAAAAATTTCAAGCATTCTACTAACTGCACTAACACTAACTTTGGAAAAATCAATAAATTGCTTGTTGCTATTACAATTTCCAGTTATAAAAGGTTTTCTACAACCATGTAAATTATATTAGTTTGTTGTATACACTAATCTATTGGTGGTTTAACTCACTCAGAAATAACATCTAACAATTGTACAATATTATATTGGATGTATGATTAATTTTCATGGTCAATTGTAGTATTTATGAGCACTTATTATTGTTGTTGTTACAGATTACTTATTGGTGTTAAAAGATTAGTTTACTACTACAATTTGCAATAGAAATAACAATATAACTCGTCTAGTGTCTAAAAGAGGTATTTATTACATACTTTGACTTGGAAATTGTTACATATATGTTGTAAAGTGTGCTTGTTCTGGGCAGGTATCAAATCATGTTCAAACCTCTTCTTTTCCTTTACCTAGACCATCCATTCAGTGATTAATATAGGGTGTGGTAGGCTTGGATACTAAACTTTATATTTGATCCCTTGAGGTCACTAGGGAATTTTACCTTTTGATGGACCTCTTCCATCACTAACACGAGGGAAGTCCCTACTTAGGTGACAGTGGTAGGTTTTTCCATAGTTAGACAAGATTTGGGGATCTTGTGGAGGGCTTTGCACAAGTACAAATCCTATGATAACACTCCCTTCCATGTCAAGAAGATCCTTTGAGATTAAAACTACAAGAATAAATAGGGAGAGATGGGGTTATGAGAAGGCCAACATGCCCAACCTTTCGTTTCCCATTCCTTATTCTTTTCTCTCCTATTATTATTTTTCTTTTTCATTTATTTCTCTTTTTTTTTTTCTCATTTACTTTTACATTTTGATTGTATTTAATAGTTAATATAACCTTCATTAATTACTAAATTACATTTGCAGGTACTGATTCTTAACCATTCACTTGTTCAAGTCCATTTCATGTCAATAATCCTCAATATGAAATCATCAACATATTCATTTTTTTATTTTTTTTTTCGTATTTCCTCATTCTCAAAAAAAGTTATTGATAATTATGATTTTCATGAGTAGTTACAAAAAATTCCATGAACTACTTCCAGGTATGAATAGATTTATCTAGTAATGATCTATACCAAGCTTGAATATGCCCTTCCAATGTGAGGGTAAACAACCTTCATACTTCATTGTCTTGATTATTTTTCTTTAGAAATCAATGTGTAAGATCAAAATGACTAAGATGCCTAATTGTAGAGGTTTTCCCTTCACCATCAAAGTTAAATTTAGACAAGAGAACTACTGTATTATTTGGGATAGTATGTAATGGTCTCGAAAGACTAAAAGCATGCTTCCATCCAACGGTATGGAGAGGAGCCATGGGATGTTAGTACATTTCTAAAAAAACATCCAAATGAATTAGATTTTCATCCAACACTCATAGAACCAAAAATATTTATTGGGAGAAATGGCCCACCTTTAACATCATTGTTTCTACCCAATGAAGGGAACTAATTAGACCTTGCACTGTCTAGAATAGGGAGCCCATCTATATTTTGGCATGACAACCATTACTAATTTTATGATTTTAGGAAATACATTCTAAGTCCTAAATTCATTCTTAAAACTAACAACAAAATGTTGTCCTAATCTAACACCTATCTAGGATTTGAGAAAAAGAATTAAACATCAAATAAATAATCATTCCAACCATTATAACATAAAATGGCTTATTTTGGAATAATGGTTAAAACAATCAAATCACTAGTCATCAAATCAAGTTAGGCTCGTATTAATAACCAACAACCATTTCATATTCACCACTAGCAACTAATTGAATCGCAGTAGTAAGAAGAAATCTCCAGTTGTATGAGCATAGTCTACAATAAAAGTAAAAGTTTATAATCATTCTAGCATACACAAGAAAGGGAGTAGTCACACACCACACATACACCATACTGAGTCTCCAAAAAGATACCAACAATGAATTCTCCTCATTAACATTTCAAAGAATAATCTACAAATGTGAACATGCAAAAATCCCATTCTCTATCAATTTTATCATATTTATACAAGAGAATAAGAGGGAGATTCATTATTATATTCCTCCTTGTTGACTATCTATTTCCCTTTCTAGGTCATTAGGTTTCCCCATCCAAGTGTCTTTTTTTCTACCAATCGAGGGTTCAATTATTTTTTCAGTTCGAATTCCTTCTTTGACAGTTTGATTCCCTTCTTAGATATTCAGTTTCTCCATACAACTATCCTTCTATGCTACCTAGGGGTTTCAATTCATTTTATCAGTTTGAACTCCCTTACCATCCACCTCCCTTTCTTAGTTGTTTGATTCCCTTTCTTGCCTCCTTATGCCCATATAAAGGTACATATAGGTTAGCAAACCAAGAACACGACACACAAGGTTAACCTTAATAAATCAATTATTCCATCGAACTAACTTCCATTCTACAATTTGAATGACAACTAGATTTTTGGGAGGGAGGCCCTAATTTGAAAATCAGATTTGATCACTAAATGAATACAAGCTTACACTAGAGTTTGAGGGAGAGGAACCGATTTGGAAATCAAGATTGATTGCCACATTAGGTCAAAGCAAAAGTAGACAAGTAAAAATGGGGGGTGTGATTTGAGAATCAAGATTGATCAAGAAATTGGAACCTGCTCATACCAAAGTTTAAAGAGGAAGGCCCTAATTTAGAAATTGAGGCTGATCACCAAATCAGAATCGAAAGACTTTCAAAAAAGTAAGGTTGGAAAGAAAAGGTGACAAATTATTCATACAACAACATTCGTTGTGGATCCAATAGTGTTGAGGGGAACACTTGTTTGAAAGGGGGGGCATGTTAAGCCCCTATTACTAACCCTCATTATGTACTTTATTTCATTAGTGGTAGGCTCATTATTATAACATGTTCTCTTAAACTAGTTGGCTAGGTCCTGCAATTGTAATTGTACCCCTTCATCTCCTATATATACCATGGCGACCTAGTTGTAGAGATCATCAATTATATTTAAATAACATTTGAGTATAAAAATAGATTACCCTTTTGAAGGGGTCAAGGAGGTTTCCCCCTCAAAGTGGCTCATTCTCTAATCTATACATTAAAATGGATATTTTATTAATTTTTGGTTGTTAGGATCACAACATATCCTTATAAAAAATATTACAAACTTCCTTATCAAATACTATTTTTAATTTTTTCTTAATCAATT
>WSFP011479377.1:0-16424 GCA_009831015.1 Picea engelmannii
ATGCTTAAAGATTATAAAGTAAAATTAATTAAAGAAATTAATTATGGTTAACTGAGTAATAGTTCAAATTACAGATCACATTTAATGACCTGTGAAATAAAATTAATAGATCAATGAAAAATGATATAAAAATGGTGGCGTATCCAGAGAGGGATAGCCATGGATCTCGAGGAGATAAAAAATTAACTCATGACGAAGGACGGAGGACGCAGGGTGGTTGGAGGAGTAACTGCTTGAGTCGGCCGGGAGGAATAAGGGACGGGAAGAGGGGGATGTGCACACCATTCGACGGGGATGGATGCTGCGGACTGTATTTGCTAAGCCGACTATATTGGCTAAGACTGTTGTGTTTTGCCGTGAGCATAGAGCCTCTGGACGGTTATGTTTTGCCATGCGCAAAGAGCCTCGGGACGGTTGTGTTTTGCTGTGAGCAACGAGTTTCTGAGCACTATTGTATTTTGTGGACTTTTGGACTTACTGTGAGCATAGAGCTTTGAGACTATGTCTTTTGATCAGGGGAGGCACTGAGTTGCTGGAGGTTTTGGGCACGGAGAGCCAGGATATCCGTAGATATCCTGGAGCTAGGTAGTTTTCCTAGTTGACAGGGAGGACAGTAGTTTTGGGCAGCTATTTTCCTGTTTGTGGCAGGGTTGATCTGTGTAGCAGGAAGCAAAAAGGCAGCAACAAGGCACAGTGGCAACAACAATTAGCATCAGAACCAGGTACTTTGTTAAGTTATGTATTTATTTATTTCTGTCATGAATTCAGTATTTATTGATAAATCTAAGTTATTGAAGTTGTTGTTATGAGAATCACTATTATGCTAAGAAGTTACTGTTTCAGATTACTTTCATAAAATGTTTAGGAAACTTAAATGATGTTTAGAATTATAAGGGCATTACATTTGTGCACTTTCTCCAGATCAGAAAGTCTGGAATGATCCCTACCTCTCTTGAACGGATCATTCTTGTTGACCTCGAGAAACCTTAAAGGATTCCTCCCTTTGAAGATTTCTCGTCGCTCTCCCTCCTGAGCTTGTCCTTCCTCGAACTTTTGCCTCCTTAGAGTGCTCTCTTTGACCCTTAGTCGAATCTCCCCCTGTGCACGCCTTGCAACAGGTCCTCGTTCACACCTTAGCTTCTCTGTGGATGACTTTTGCTACTCCTCCTGAGCTTCCGAGTTAGAAGACTATGTCGCGCACTCCTTTCGGACAAACTTCCTTCAAGCTATCTCTCTAGAACTTTCTGAGTCAAAATGGACTCTGCCACACCTTGTGGACACTATGCACTCCTTGCACACATAAATTTCACGTTATCTCTTCTGAGCTTATGAGTTGAAGCACACTCTGTCAACGCACTCATTGTAGACACTATGCCCACTTGTGCTTTCTCATAAAAGAGAAACGATTGAAACTTATTTAAATCTCCACATATTCATAGATTCAACCATGTAAATGCATTCATAAACACAAGAATAAGAAATAACAGAGAATTGCAAATAAATAGAAAGTCTACCGCTCATTCATTCAGATAGACACAACAACACTAGACATTTGAGAAAATGTTCCTCTGTTATATTGATTCAACTAAAAATATACATGTGTTCATATACTGCTTCTCAGTAGCTCTCACTCTTAGCTACAATGGAATGAACTATCAAAATGACTAGAATTCCAATAACTTCAGCTATCAACTATCAATAGCCTCTTCAAGGCAACAATACACATCTTTATACAAGAGGGGCCCTTTGAGCCTTTCCCTCCAACTACTCTAGAGTTATCCTATTGAAATGAAATCTTTCAACTACCATAATTTATTACAATAAATATTTGTGACAGACATATAAGATCGAACACATCGAATCTGTAATACACACGACTTCATTAAAAGAAAAAGACATTCTTCGATGATCTCACATGATCATCCACCTCAAAACATTAAAGAGGTTCATAAATTACAATCCTTTCAAAATATTTTCGTGATATGGCTTCCTTAAGATTTAAAATTCACTTCAAATGTGAGCTAGTTGCTTAGTTGTCCTCCACTTCGTGCTTTGCTGACAATGTCGTTGCATCACTAATTTATACATTATTATTTGGTAGAGGTAATGATGCCATGCAAGTCAAATTGCATATTCTATTAGCAGGTGATGAATTAGATATGTACATTGTTGGCTTACCATAGAGTGGTCCCTATACAATCTTGGGAGATCATGTAGGACCACGAGTTTACATCTATATGGGAAATCCTTCTCCATTATATGACATTGTTGATGTGTCATGTTTTCAGTGTGATAAACCTACTCAATGTTGGGTTGTTATACTCTTTGCAGTGTGTTAGCGCTAGAAGTTAAGTCAATATTGTTGTTGAGTTAAGCCTAGCACACTTTGTTTCTAAACGTTTTAAAGAAAATAGTTATAGAGAGGTGGAGGGATCACACTCTTGATCTCAATGTATCTAGTTGAATGAGCTATTAGATCCACTTCCCTATGTGCAATAGATCAGGTAAACAAAACCTCAGTTGGAGTAAAAAGAGTATAAGGTATGATTAAGGAGAATTAATGAAACTAAACTAACAATAATCAAAGAGCATCTGGTCTTTAATATATTTGACCAATATAAGAATAAACCTACACTTAGAAATATTTTCTGAACAAGATTTAAAAGACTCAAACTCACATGTGGAAAAGATTGCACTATACAAAATAGAAAAACCTTTTCAGCAAATGCATACAGTCATATGATCATATAACAATAATGATATGTTCAAGATGAGGAAATAGAAGTGATAAACAAAGACGAGAGATACACACCAACCATCGACTTCATTAATAGTTGAAATCTTTACATAGGTAGGAAGGATCAAAATAGTCTTATAATTAAAACCTTTAAGCCAAAACAGGGATCCAACCCTTTCTTTTTCTACTTCATCCAATATATACTGTTTTACAATGATTACATGCATTTATGGTCAACTTGATAGTCAAGGACACATAAGAACTAATCCCTACAAGTTCTCAAGGTGAATTTATGTCTCTATCTACTGATATACAAAACAATAAACAGTTTGCAAAAAGATCCTATAATAAAGGAAACAACCTTTCATAGAAAAATTTATTTAGTTTACTTGCTTTCCACCTGGATGATTACGCTGCATCTTCCTCTTTATCCTTCTAAGCTATTCTTGATCTTCAATGATCCACTTGAATAAATAATGTAACAACTCAACAATGATAACTAATCTCTAGAATCATCGTATCCCAAGATAGACTATGGATCCACAAAAAGGGTATCTAACTCCATCTAATGATCCATAAAGTATTTAACATATTTACAACCTTTTTCCATTATGAAAATATGAATGTGTCATATATGTTGCAAAAGCAGCTGCTACAAGTGTTCCTGTAGCGCCAATATTTTCCTATGTATGAGACTGCGGGAACTTCCTTTAGTGCCATACAAAAAACCAATTTTGATCCTTTTTTATGCCTTTCCTCTCCCAAGTTACAACCAATCATAACAAAAACAAAGGAATGGTCTCTTAAATACAAGGAAACAAAAATGTTCTTCATCAATCGTCTTCCGTCAAAATTTAGGGTTTTCATTGAAGGTGAAATTCTCAAACTGCGAATTCTCCTTGAAAAACTAATGTATTTGCTTCTGCCAACAAATCTAAATTGTTCATTCTTGTCTTCTTGGTTTGAGAACGAGTTTGTATTCTCTTAGACTTATCCCCTTTAGATCTGATCATAGGGTTTGGGCCTCTCCCCTTTAGATCTGATCATAGGGTTTGGGCCTCTCTTATTTTTTTTACTCTATTTTCTTGTAGGATCTCTATTTTTTCCTGTAAGAGTCTTTGTATTTGTTGTCAGACCTCCCTTCTTATACTTATTCCTCTCAAGATTGGTTACATGAATTTTCTTGCTTGTTGATGGCTCCTCTTTTGGGTTTGCATATTCTTCATCAATAATGATAACCTTATCTTTAATGACAGGGTTATACATTGCTTTAGCTTTCAACCTGAATTTATTTTGAGGCCTAGTGCTTCTTTTTCTCATCAAAATTTTATATCTAGAAGCATCGTCTTCAGAGGAGCTTGAGCTAGGAGGAATAATCTTTGATAACACTTGATATCTTGGAGGATCTTGGAAATTCTACAGAAATAAAGGATATCTCTATACCATTCTAATTCAAAAATATTTTGATTGACTTGAGAACTATTGGTTTGAGGTTGTAAATTTCCTGAATTATTACATATGCAATCAACTCCCAGATCTCTGAAATTGGAATGAGCTAGCATCTTAGCTAACCCCTACCCTTTGACTAGATTGATAGGTTTGATCTCCATGTCATATTCAATCAACTTAGTTATCCATTTACTTCTCTTTCCATCATTGTCTGGCTGAGTCAAGATATCTTTGATAGCACTTGATGGTACATAAGCAATGACTTTGGAATGTAACACATAAACTTTGAAATAATTCAGTGCCTTGACCAAAGAAAAATCTCTCTTTTCCATGATATCGTATTTTAACTCAGCATCTCGAAGTGCCCTGCTAAAAAAGGAAATGGGTTGTTCAAAACCCTCAGAATTTCTCTGTAGAAGGGAAGCTACTAAAGTATCTTGAGATGCAAAAGAAAAAATCAGAAATTGTTTTTCAAAATATGGTCTAATCAAAACAGGGACATTTGAAATAGATTTCTTAATAGACTGGAAAAAATATTTAGCTTCCGTCCTCCATTTGATCTCACTACCTTTATTCAACATGTCAGTTATGTGTTTGACCAATTCAACAAAGTTGGGAATAAACCTTCTGAGAAAATTTATCTTCCCAAGGAAAGACTGGATTTCCTTCTTAGTTCTAGGGATAGAAAGATTTTCAATAGTTGTCACTCTAGCAAGATTAATTTTAACTCCACCAACACAAACAATATGCCCTAGCAATTTCCCTTGTTCTAAAGCAAAATGAGACTTTTTTGGATTTAAAGAAAGACCATACCTTCTGCACTTCAGAAATACCTCTCTCAAATGATGTAGATTCTCCTTAGCAGAGTTAGAGAATAAAACAATGTCATCCAAGTAGATGAAAACAAATTTATCCTTCTCTCCCATGAAGGCAATATCCATGGCTCGTTGAAAAGTGGCCCCAACATTCATTAAACCAAAAGGCATTTGGGCATACATAAAAGTACCCCAAGGTGTTGTAAAATCAGTCTTCTACATATCATCTAGATGAACAACTACTTGATTGTATCCAAAGAAACCATCAATCATAGACAACCTGCTAGATCCTACCACCCTTTGCAATATATGTTCAAGTTTGGGCAATGGATAGTTGTCTTTCCGGGAACACTTGTTCAAATTCCTGAAATTGACACAAAGCCTGATTTCACCATTCTTCCTTCTCACTAGGACCAGATTTTCTATCCAGTCAGAGTACCTCAAGGGTACAATGATCTTAGCACCTAAATGTTTCTTGAATTCCTTCTCCATAATAGGTAACAAAAGAGGATTAATCTTCCTTAATTTCTGCTTGAAAGGTTTTACATTCTCTTTCAAAGGTATCTTATGTTGAATGCCAGTTTCATCAAAGGTCTTAAGATCTTCATATTTCCATGCAAAAATATCAGTGAATTCCTTAAACAATTCTTCATATTTAACTCGGTTTTTTGTTGATGAGAATTTTGATAATTTAACATGCTTGGGATTTGCAGCAGTCCCAAGATTGCAATCAATCACTTCTGCTTCTTATTCTGAATCAGGGAGCTTCACGGGAACATCATTATAATAAAAAAATCCTTTCAAGAGGAACCATACCTTTTGGTATATGATTAGTGGGAAATTGCAAGATCTTGTGCCCAACAATCATATTATGAAAATTTAAATTATGATTTTCCTCATCTAAATCTTCATCTTGATCAATATGAATTGAAGAAAAATCATCTATAGCTTCAATGAACCTTTTGATTTCAAAATCTTCTTCAAATACTCTCCAATATTTAACATTGTCCAGAATCAAAGTCATGTACCTAACCTCAACCTCATATTTCATCTTTGGGGGAAAAGGAGGTTTAAAAGTAATTGCTTCCATAGCCAGTGAATCATCCCACTCATTCTGATTTCTTGGAATATATACAATGTTGAAAGAAAGAAAAAAAACGGCTTCAATGATGTCCCATACCTCATTTTTGTAATATTGGAACCGAATGTTCTTTGTCTGATATACATTTCTAACATGTAGTACAATGAGTTCAAAATCCCCATGCACCTTCAAATGTTGGATTTTCATTTCTTTGGCTTCCCTAAGACCTAACAACAATGCCTCATACTCTGCAATGTTGTATCAAATTCTAACTTCTAAGACAGGGTAATGACTTCATGTTCAGGATAAATCATCACTACACCTGCCTCTGCGCCTTCTCTAGATGAGGCTCCAAAAAAGTATAATTTCCATAGCAGATTTTGATTTTCAACAAACTCTTGAGAAACAACTTTTTTTTTCAAAGGAAAATCCTGTTGAACATCATTATCAATATGAAGTAGAAAGGATCCCAAATCCACATCAACTTCATAAATAAGATGATTTATATAATGATCACTGTCACTAATAATATATTCCAATTGAACCTCACTATAGAGTCTTCTTAATTCTCCTCCAAAAACAGGTATAGTGGGATAAGAGAGATCCATTTGAAGATATCCCCCAATCTTCTTACACCAAGATTTGGACAATAACATACCAAACCTAGGAGGGATATTAACTACAAATATATCCATGACTAAACTTTTGGATGGGATTTGAGATAATGAAACAACAAAGTCTTTGATAACCCCCAAGAATTTGACTTTTTTGGAATCAAAAGAAAAGAGATCGTGGTATGCTTTAGTGAATTCTAACCCCAATTCTTCCATGACAACCTTTGGAATAATATTATGGGAGGCTCCAGAGTCTAATAAGAATTTATGAAGGATTTTTTCATGAACATTTAATGAGACATAAAAAGAAGGAGTGGAGTCATCCCTCTCTTCTACAATTGGCCCTAAGACAATAGTGGGTTTTTCATCTTGGATATTAATCACATTAGTAATAGGATCTATGACATAAGAAGGTTGTAACCATTTCAAGATCTGACTCCTATAAGAATTTGTTTTAACCAATTCAGTCAAAGGAATAGGAATTTTGATCTTACTTATCTCATGTTCTAGGCTGAAAGGAGATGAGAACTTGTCTACTTCCGAGGTTGATATTTTCAGAGTTGGTTGTACTGGCTTCCTTTCAATATTTTTTCTGCTTGTTTGTACTGTTGGGGAAACAGGTTTATCTTTTTGAGGAGAAGGTTTAGCAGGAGAAGAGTTTTCTTTATGAGGAACATATTTAGCAGGTGTTGATTTAGATCTAAGATTGTACCCTTGCTAATCTGTGTTACAAAGAATATTATATGTACCTTCCCCAGCCTATGAATTCATTGAATCTTCATATTCATTCTGTGTTAAGTGACTGAGAGAAATCTCATCTCCGAAGAAATGAATATCCAAATCTTCATCTACCTCTTCAGCTTCTTGATTCTCTTCAATATAATTGTTCTGCAAGGGTGTCTGGATTTTCTGATCATAATTATTCTTCTTATCCATTTGCATGATCTTAGGTTTATAAGGTCTTCTATATTGATTTGTATTTCTATTTCCTTCTTGAGGTGTATTCCATTTTTATTTTTCTAATCTAAGTTTAGACAACTCATATGACATTTCCTCCTTTTTTCTTGCCATCACCTCCAAGGAAATCTTCTGATTTTTTTTTATATTTGATGAAGAACACTTATATTCTTCCTTTTGTTTTGATGCTATAATCTCGGATTCAACTTCAAGAGTTGAATCTTGCATATCATCCAGAGTGGTTGATCTTCTTTCCGTTAGTAGAAAAAAAAAATAAGCATCAAAAGCATTAGAATAAGTGACCTTTTCTAACCTTTCGACTCGCCTAATATCATCTGGTATTTTCTGGTACATCTGATTAAATATCTGAAAGAATTCAGAGATAGACTCACCATTCTTTCTTCGAAGATTGTTGAATTCTTTCATGTAATACAAATCATCTTTCTTGTCTCCCCACTTTCTCAAGAAGGTGGCATAAAGGTCTATGATGGTAGTAATAGAGTTAGCTCTAAGGTCCCTAAACCACTTCCTCACTTCTCCATATAAACTTTGAACAAAAATCCTCATCCACACATCATCATAATCCACTTGAAAATTGTTAGCAAATGAATAAAAAGTAGTTAAATGCTTCTCTACAGTTGTTTCCCCTTAATTGTCAAACCTTGGAAGGTACTTCATGTAATCACTTCCTGGGAAAGGATGGAGATCATTTGGAAATACCAAATGAGCATATCTGGCATCCCTAATAACATCCATTGGATTGGGAGGTGTTACACCAACCATTGTTTGACCACCTAAAGGATGATGTATGTTTGGTGAATGTGGTGATTATGGTGATGGGGGCTTAGAGATGTTCATCAATTGATTCTTTGGAGAAGACTGGAGAATTTCTTCAGCAAGTTTTTCAACAACAAGGATATTAACTTGGAAGCTAGGATTTGGTTTCTCTTCTTGAATTTCTTCAAGGATTGGAATCCTTTTTAAGAGAATGTACTATGTTTCTTTAGGTAATTCAAAGATTTCCTCAGATTTATATCTACTCTCAAGATAGGGTGTGTAAAACGATTATGGTTCAACAAATTCCTCTTTCCCCTAGGTGGATTCCTCCGAACGAGGTAAAAGAAATAGTTTCTCAGATCCTAACTTTTTAAGAGATTTGTATTGTTTTAGGATCTTCTCAGGGTTTGAAACAACTGGCACATCTAGAGATTCTGGATGGGATCTAGTCCCCTTTCTCTTTGGAGCCAGAGTGTCTAATGTGGAGTCACCAGGAAAAAATATGTTGTAGTCAACTATGTCTAGTTATAGTTTCACCATCTACAACTAGATCTATAAACTTATGTCGTTCTACCCAGGTAAAATATCATCATTTTCGTCCACGGAAATGACACCAAAAGATGTCAGCGCTAGAAGTTAACTCAATATTGTTGTTGATTTAAGCCTAACATGCCTTGTTTCTAAATGTTTTCAAGAAAATAGTTTTAGAGAGGTGGAGGGATCACACTCTTGATCTCAATGTAGCTAGTTGAATGAGCTATTAGAACCACTTCCCTATGTGCAACAAATCAGGTAAAAAAAGCCTCAGTTTGAGTAAAAAGAGTATAAGGTATGATTAAGGAGAATTAATGAAACAAAACTGACAATCATCAAAGAGAAAATGTTCTTTAATATATTTGACCAGTAGAAGAATAAACCTACACTCAGAAATCCTTTCTGAACAAGATTTAAAATACTCAAACACACATGTGGCAAAGATTGCACTATACAAAATAGAGAAACCTTTTCAACACATACATACATTCATATGAGCATATAACATTAATTATATGTTCAAGATGAAGAAATATAAGTGATAAACAAAGATGAGAGATACACACCAATCGTCGACTTCATTAATAGCTGAAATATTTATATAGGTAGGAAGGATCAAAATAGTCTTATAATTAAAACCTTTAAGCCAAAACAAGGATCCAACCCTTTATTTTTCTACTTCATCCAATATATAGAGTTTTACATTGATTACATGCATTTATGGTCAATCTGAAAGTTAGGGACACATCAAAACTAATCCCTACAAGTGCTCAAGGTGAATTTATGTCTCTATCTACTGATATACAAAATAATAAACAATTTGCAAAAAGATCCTATAATAAAGGAAACCGCCTTGCATAGAAAAATTTCTTTGGTTGACTTTCTTTCCACCTGGATGATTACGCTGCATCTTCCTCTTTATCCTTCCAAGCTCTTCTTGATCTTCAATGATCCACTCGAATCAAGACTTTGAAAACTCAACAATGATAACTGGTCTGTAGAATCATCGTATCCCAAGATAGATTGTAGATCCACAAAAGGGTATAAAACTCCATCTAATGATCCATAAAGTCTTTACCTAGTTTAAAACCATTTTCCATTATGAAAATATGAATATGTGTCATATATGCTGCAAAATCGGCTACTACGGGTGTTCTTGTAGTGCCAATATTTTCCAATGTATGAGACTACATTAACTTCCTGTAGCGCCATACCAAAAACTAGTTTTGATTATTTTTTATGCCTTTCCTCACCCAGGTTACAGCCAATCATAACAACAACAAAAAAGAAATGGTATATTAAATACAAGGAAACAAAAAGGGTCTTCCTTCATCAATCGTCTTGAGTCAAAATTTAGGGTTTTCATTGAAGATGATATTCTCAAACTGTGAATTCTCCTTGAAAAACTAATGTAGCTGCTTATGCCAACAAATCTAAATTGTTCCTTCTTGTCTACTTGGTTTGCGAATGAGTTTGTATTCTCTTAGACTTATCTCCTTCATATATGATCGTAGGGTTTAGGCCTCTCTTATTTTTTTTACCCTGTTTTCTTGCAGGAGCTATGCTTTTTCCTCTAAGAGTCTGTGCATTTGTTGTCAGACCTCCCTTCTTATACTTATTCCTCTCAAGATTGGTTACAAGAGTTGAATTTCTTGTTGATGGATCATCTTTTGGGTTTGTAGATTCTTCATCAATAATGATAACCTTATCTTTGATGATATGGTTATACATTGCTTTATATTTCAACCTGAATTTATTTTGAGGCCTAATGCTTCGTTTTCTCATCAAAATTTTATATCTAGAAGCATTGTCTTCAGAGGACCTTTAGCTAGGAGGAATGATCTTTGGGGAATGATCTTTAGGCTGTACAAGGTCTACAAATTCTTCTATTGTCTTATTTTTTTATCTTCCTTCAATACCCTAGGTTTTACCAACCTTTTGGTCCTTCTAGAATAAACCTTTTGGGCACATGGAAATGGATGCTTACCTCCACCTAGGATATGAGAAGACCCTTTGTTTGCTTGGAGGCTGGTTGGAGTAGTGTCCACTGGATCGTCTGAAACCTTTAAATAGGCTTCTCTTTTACCCTTCCTTAGAATGACTGGTTGACTTGTGTTGGGTGAAGCTTCTTGATTAGGATCAACAATTTTATCATGTAACTACGTGGTAGAAGGATGTACTTCTTCCTCAAACCCTGATTGGATCAAGAATTGATCCCATGTCCTCTGTAATTTTTCCAACTCATATTTAATAAGTATCTTAATCAATCCATGATGATAAATTCCATGAGGAGGGGTCTTAGGGTTTGCTTGAAATTCATAGACATATTATTAATATCTCTTAAGAAGTAATATGGTAGGCTCATCCTTTTGATTCTTGAAAGATGAAGTAGGAAATGAAGATGAAAAAACAACAAAGTGGAATAACACTCTTCACATGTGATGTATCGTTTAAGCATAAGAAAGGCCTCCATCCATTCATCAACAATCCAATCCCTAGGAATACCCTTGGCCCAATTGGGATCTCTATGTTCAGGTTTCAAGAACTGATTTACATCCCCTCATGTAATCAATTTGTTTTTGAACCAATTTTATCCATCGGTAGGGAGGTTAAAAGATGTTTCTATGGAATATTCAATAACCTGCATAACCATGTTTGCAATTCGGGCCTTCTGTCCATTAAAACTTTCAGCAAATGCTCGGGTTGCATCATAGTGATAACCATCTAACTTAGTGAAGTACAAATACCAACCAACTCGATCAAAGATAAGTCTGTTGTCTTCATATGCTTCCATAATCTTGAGCCCTTTAGGTTCTATCATTTTCATGTGTCCACCTTTACCCATATTAACTATCACAACCATAAGGCTGGACTTGTTTCTATAGAAAAGGGATATGCTTGTCGCGTCGAGAAGGATAGGGGATTTGCTAGCTCTATCGATGAAAATTCAAATTCGACCAGATTTTCAGTGTGAAACTAGAGTAACAAAAAAATGCACCATATTTAAAAGAACGATCTTTTGAATAAACCTCATCCGCATGACATCCTGGAAAAGAGACACATACAGGTGAAAATGCTCTCACCTTCGCATGTTGTGAATGGAAATTGGGTACTTGATAACTGCCTTGAATATTTCATCCAGCCAGGTAGGATGATCCATGTCCTCAAATTCATTCCAACCATCTACGTGATGATGAAATAGGGACAGGCGGAAGTTATTGTAGCACCCTGCATAAACTTGTCCTTTGGCATGTTTGAAATGAAAACAACTTGAAATTCGTTATCTAACTTAGTAATGATGAAACAAAAACTATGACATGACATATTAACTTTGATGAAAGGATTTGACACTTTAAGTGATGTCATATGACATTCTTACAAACATATGCATAATTAATTCTATCCCACTTAATAAGACTAAGTACCCCTCATTTTTCTCAACATCAATACAAATTTGACCCCCTTAATAAGATTTTGCACCCTTAATCAAATTAGTGGTTAGGATTTATAGCTTACATAAAAAAATTAAAATGGAGAAACTAAGAAATGAGAGATTCCGTCCCCAAAGGAAGGCCCTTTGAATATTATATATATTTTTTAGGATATAGGAAGGAACAACCAAAATAGAAAAGAGATATAGAGGCATGACATTGAAAATTGATTTAATAAGGAGAAACCTCCCAAGAAGAGTTAGGAAGCGATGGTTCCAACCATATAGTTTGGATTCCATTTTGAGAAGAAACTCATAAAAGGAACTATTCGTGAGGGATTTGTGGAGTGAGAGCCTCCCAAGGTATTTGGAGGGTAGAGAGTCTTGTTGAAACCTGTTAATTCTAGATATATTTATGTGTATTGATAAAGGAGTATTGAAAAATAATACATGGGATTTAGAGTGGTTGATGAAGGATTCATAGGACTTCATAAAGGTTTCAAGGATATATTTGAAAGACAGGGATTATCCCAACGAAGGGGCACCATAAAGATGATTCATATACAAATTGGAGATGGGAGAGATGGTTGGAGAAAGGAGAAAGGAAAATCCCTTTTAGATAGCTCAAATCTCTAGTAGTCTTAATAAATCTTCCAAGCCCTTTAGAAACAATGATATATAATAAAGGAGAAAGGGGGTTACCCTTATGAATGACCCATGAGGGGTTAAAATAATGGGAGGGGAAAAAATTGATGAGGATAGAGAAGAAGGTAGAAAAAATCAAATTTGAAATCCGAATAACCTAGTCTGTATCGAACCCAAAGGAAATCAACATTTCTTGGAGAAAATTCCAGTTAATATGATCCAAAGATTTGGACATGTACATATTAGGAAGAATTCCTTGATTTTTTCAAACCTTAAGAGAATGGATGGTTTCCTGAGCCATGATGATTCCATCGAGGATCTAGTGATCCTCAATAAACCTTCCTTGCTCCATAGAAATACTTTTATTGATGATAGGATTTAGTCTATTAGCAATAATATTAGTTATAATATTATAAATGGCATTGCATAAATACATAGGATGATGATTATCTACCATTTTCACTTCCCTTTCTTTAGGGATATATGCTAGAAACATGGCATTGAGTTCCTAGAGAATGGATCCCGAAGTGAAATATTCTTCTACAACCTCCCAAATGTCTTGACTGATCATATCCTAGTATGTTTGGAAGAAGTCCCAAGTGAATCTGCCAAGACCGAGAGACTTTCCTACTATAATTTACTTTACTATTATTTCCACCTCTTCAAAGGTTACTAGATGCATTATACCATCATTATGCTCCTGGGAAACTAGGGAGGGTATTTAGGCTATGAATTTTTTTATTGCATTTAAGCGATCTGGTTCAGTTTCTTGAAGGGTAGAGTTAAAGTGGTAGACCAGTTCCTCTTCTATATCTTGTCATTTTTCTAGTAGAGCCCCGCTGGTTGATTTCATGGTTCTAATTGGTTTATGGTTCCTTCTTTGTAGGAGTGAGTTGTGGAAAAACTTTGTATTCTTATCACCCTTATGGAGCCATCTGACTTTGGATTTTTGTTTCCATAGAGTTTCCTCCTATTTATCTCTTTTTCCTATTTCTACCTTTAGGTATTTATCTTTGGCCATGCTTTCCTCTAAACATCATATATGAATGATATACTGTTACAATGCTTCAATCTCCTACTCCAAACATCTTTTCTTGGAGGAAATGTTTCCAAATACTTCTTTGTTCCATTTTTGTATTATAAACTTGATGTGCTTCAACCATTATTGGACCTAGTACATTTTTGTGCCATACATCTCATTTCTCTCTATCCACTAGGATCTAATATTTTCCATGAAGTTTTGATGATCCATCCATAACCACTCAAAGAAGAACGGTTTGGGTTTTGGTTTAAGAGATTTTTCCTAGCCTAACAGTATTATTCAGTGGTCAGAACAAACTATTGGTAAAATATTATTTGAGATAGCTTGTTGAAGATGAAATAGAGGCTCGAAGACTAGGAATTGATCCAGTCTTACTGCAATTTGTGAAGTTCCTCCCCACTTTTTGTTCCAGGTATGGAGAATACTATTGGTGGGGATATCAAGGAGATGAACATTGGCAATGAGATCCCGAAAGGCTAAATTTTTGGCTTCAAGATTCCAAATGCCTCCTTTTTTTCTCTTTAAGAAATGTTATAATGTTGAAATCCCCCTCGATGATCGAAGGTTGATCCTATAACATCATACCTAAATTATTATTTTCCTCTAGGAAGGATTTCTTATAGCTAGTGTTTGGAGGACCATACACATTCGAAAGGAATCCAACTTCCTGAGAACAATACATTTATACCTTACAATAATGATCCTTGGAGAAATTGAATGATATTCTATGGAGATAATATCCAAGTTCCAGAGCATTTCCATACCTCACCATCTCTTTAAATTTCCCTAGTTATTTCACTCATTGTTTCTTTTTTGCATTCGGTTTCTTGAAGCATTATAATACTAGGATTATCTTGACGGATTATCTTATTAAGTATATTTTGTTTTAAGGGTGCATTGAGATTGAAAATATTCCATGAGATAATGTCCATAATTAAACTTTGGGTTGGGGGTGGAAATACTTATCGGACAGTTCTATGTATTGTCCTGAGTTGACTAATAGGGCCCCTATTTCTTCAAGTTTTTATTTATGTGATTTTGTGGGCCCTTTTCTTTTCCTCTCCCGTAGTTTTTATTTTATGGGCCTTGAGGGCAATTGTATTTATTCACAAGTTTCTCAAGGATGAAGGATTTTATCCTTGAGATACTCCTCTTCCCTTTGCTTTTGGTAGACTATTTTGCAATTAGCGTAGTTGAGATTCTAGGATTTTGTTTATTTCCTCTTCTCCATGCTCTTCCATCTAATCTTAGATGTAGATTAGTATATCACCTTTTTCTATTTCTTTCATGAAATTGTCACCATATGACCCTCCCTGAGAGATTTTCTCTAGGAAGTTTTCCTACATATCTATTTCATTGTCTTATGGGATTGAGTTCCTTGGTTCCATGTCGATTTTACTTTGTTTTTGTACTTATTTTTCTAGATCTATTGGGGTAACTTATGGGGATTTCTGGGATGAATACCCCTCCTACTTGGAAGTATCTTCTTTTTTTTCCACCAAATATTGATATCTATTGGTATTCTTTATCTTTAGGACGACTGGATCATTGTTGGCCTTTTTTCTTTCCTCTGTTTTCCTCTTGTTGGGGATCTTTGTGAAGTAGTCTTCATCCTTCTACTCCTTGGATCTATTGGCTTGAATTTCCTCATTTAGAGGGAAATCTATGAATAATTTCCCATTCTCATGGGACTTTCGACATTAGACGTTTATATGTTTTCAGTCTATAGTATGTGTCCATTCATTGTCTTGATAAGATATGGTAATGTAGTTTGGGAGAGCTCCCACCATATTCATGTAGGAACATATCCTAGTGTAAGAAGTATATCGTCCCGTTTTAGTAACTTCAAGCATTTTGAATAAGGAGTCAAGTGTATTCCCTATCCCTTCCAGCGTGTCTGATCCATAAACCTCATGGGGGATGGAATATAATCAAGTCCATATTGGCATGACTGTGAAGTCCTCCTTTTCTGGAGAAAATCTCTCGGTCTAGTACCTTAGGTGAAGCCCAACAAAATTGAAAAAATGTGGTTCTTCTTCAAAGATTCAATCTAGATCTTCCACATATTAGAATATGTATGTGAAGAAACCCTTAGATCCTAGCTTCATATCTATGTGTTGCTTTTTGTTGTATAGAGATAATAAGAAGAATAAGAAGTGATCCTCGCTCTTCGTATGATGTAAGCATACCCTTTCCACAGATTATTCATTGGATTTGTCCTATTCTCTTTTCATCCAAACTCCTTCAGACACATCACATTGTTTCATTCATCTTCCATCATTATTTAACCCAAACCATTAGGGCCTTCTCTTAGGGCCAAATTCCCATGAATTTACAAATGAT
>WSFP011479378.1:0-16423 GCA_009831015.1 Picea engelmannii
CCCTAATATTGACTCATTACCCCTTAATTGGGGCATATTATATTAGTAATGTTATTTTATTTATGTCGTCTTTAGGCCATTAGTTGTAATTATACCTCCTAGTCTCCTCTATATACCAAGGAGACATTTTCATTTTGAATCATCTTTTACTTGAACATTTAAGTGGGGTAAAAGGAGGTTTCCCCCTTGAAGAGGATTATTATTTGAAATCATCTCTTTTTCAAGGCGTTGAGTACTTTTTTCTGAGGTTTTTCTATGTTATATTGGTATTTGGTTCTTAACAAAATATCTATCCAAAATGTTATAGCCCGAAGCCTCTCCAAATTCCACTGATTCAGTAAATCTCCAAGATGAAAAGCCAATAGTGATTTTGGGTCCATTGATAGAAGACAGAGATGAATCATCCTTGCCTTTCTATAATTCACTAAATATACATGATAAAGTGCTACACAATTGTCTTATGGATTCAGGGGCATCCCATAATCTTATGCCAAAATATGATATGAATGAACTTGGGTTAGAAATCACAAAGACTTATCATGAATTATATTCTTTTGACTCCAGAAAAGTCAAGTGCCTTGGAGTCATTAAGGATATGGTGGTGACCTTATTTCAGTTTCCTATGAAGAGTATACTTATGGATATCGTAGTTGTTGATGTTCCCCTCAAGTTTGGCATGCTCTTATCAAGATCTTGGATAAAAGGACTTGGGGGGACCTTGCAGATTGATCTCTCTTATGATACTATTCTTGTTTTTTGGGGAGAGCATAGAAGACTTTACAGGGAAGTTTAATTGTCTTACATCATTAGTGATGAAGCAAACCCCACAAATCACGTTGTTTTTTCCTTTGATACAGATCTAGGATCTAACATTTTGGAACTCACTGACACTCCTGAAGCCCCTTTAGAAATCAAAAAATAGTACATCAAATTTTCTAAGGAGCCTCATCTAACCACTTCTGTCTAGAAGATGTTCTTTGATGGAGCCTCTTCTAAGGAAGGTGTTGGTGTTGGGGTGGTCTTTGTCTCACCAACTCAAGAAACTATGTTTTTGTCATATAAGCTAGAATTTGAGACTACTAATAATGTGACAGAGTATGAGGCTCTTGTCTTGGGGTTGAGGGTAGCTAAATACATGGGGATAGAAGAGCTATCAGTATTTGGGGATGCTAAATTGATAGTCCATCAGATTAAAAATATTTATCAAATGAAGCACCCTAGACTTAGATCTTACAGAAATGAAGTGTGGGATTTGGTGGGCAATTTTTTCTCTGCTTTTAATATATCATTTATTCTTAGAAAAGAGAATACCATGGCTGATTCTTTGGCTATATCAGCAAGAAACTTTAGAATTCCTATACCACCAAAAATCAAGTATGATGTAGAAGTCAAATGCAGGCCTTCTATACCTGACAATGTAAAATATTGGAAGGTGTTCGAAGATGATTTAGAGCTTAAAATTTTTATTGAGACTGTTGATGAATTTTATGCATTACACATTGATCAAGATCATGATTCAGAAACCACTCCTCATGATGATGTTTTCCTCAATAAAATTGCTAATCATCACATTGTGCAGCTGCTTGGAAATCATATTCCAAAAGGAATAGTTCCTTTGGAAAGATTATTTGATGAGAATGATGTGGCATTGAAAGGGAAGGTATTCACTGATGATGATGATATAACTGAGTGCAATTTGGGCACTGAAAAGGATCCGAAATATGTCAAATTGTTAAGAAGCCTATTAGAAGAGCATAGGGCAGAGTATACTAAGTTATTGAAGGAATTTGCTGATGTATTCGCTTGGACTTATGAAGATCTCAAAACTTATGACATAAGCATAATAGAGCACAAGAGCCCATTAAAAGAAAACACCAAACCCTTTAGGCAAACGTTGAGGCAAATCAATCCTATGTTGCTCCCTACCATGGAGAAAGAAGTTAAGAAGCTTTTAGATGAAAAAATTATCATTCCTTTGAGGTATTCTGAATGGGTAGCCAATTTGGTCCCAGTAAGAAAAAAGAATGCATAAATCAGACTTTGTGTTGATTTTTGAAATCTGGACAGAAGCTCAAAGAAGGATAATTACCCTTTCCCCAAGATGGAGCACATATTACGAAAGGTGACAGGAGCAGCCAGGATGTCTGTGGTTGATGGATTTTCCGGATACAATCAAGTCTCTGTTTTTCTATAAGACAGGGAGAAGATGACCTTTACCACACCTTTGGGTACATTTATGTACGCCAAGATGCCCTTTGGTTTAATGAATGCAGGGGAAAATTTTCAGTGAGCCATGGACATAGAATTTATTGGAGAGAAGGATAATTTTGTTGTTATCTATTTAGATGACATAACAATGTACTCTCAGTTTGATAAAGAATATTGTGATCACTTAAGAAATGTTTTCTTGAAATGCAGAAAATTTGGCCTCTCCTTGAATCCGAAAAAATCATTGTTTTCCATGAAAGAAGGAAAATTATTGGGGCATATTGTGTCAGCTAAAGGGGAAAGTATTGATTCCAATAGGGTTGAGGCTATACAAACATTGTCTCTTCCTAGATCTAAAAAAGAGGTAAAATATTTTCTGGGAAAAATCAAATTTTTGAGAAGATTTGTGTCAAATGTTGCTGAGCTGGTTAAGTATATCACAACCATGCTAAGGAAGGATAGTGAAATCAAATGGACTACTGAGTCACATGATTCTTTTGATCAAATAAATAAATCCTTGACTGAAGCCTTGGTTCTTGTCAGCCCCGACTACTCCAAGGACTTTCTTATTTTTTCTTTTGGCTCTTTTGATACAATAGCAACAGTCCTATTGCAGAAGAATGCTGAAGGCTTAGAGCAGCCCATTGCCTTTTTTAGCAGGGCATTGAGAGATGCTGAACTAAAATATGACATCATGGAAAAATAAGCCTATGCATTGGTTAAAGCTCTTAAGTCCTTCAGAGTTTATGTCCTGCATTCAATATTTATTGCTTATGTCCCATCAACTGTTGTAAAGGAAATTTTTATTCAGCCTGATATAGACGGAAAAGGAGCAAGTGGATTGCTAAATTACTTGAATTTTGATATGGAAATTAGGCCCACCAAATTGGTTAAAGGCCAGGGTTTAGACAAGATCTTGGCTGAATCAAATTGCTCAGCATTGGGGGTGGATTTCATGCACTCATGTTCAGAAAATTAGCAGGCTGAGATAACAGATAAAGGTCCTCAAATCGTTTCCACATTGGCAAACTGCAGTTAGTACAATGACATTATATTTTTTCTGCAAAATTTACAGCCTCCAAGTGATATGGAAAAGAACAAGGTGAGAGCCTTAAAACTCAAATAAATAAAGTACTGCCTTGTCGATCAAATTTCGTATTGGAAGGATCCATTAGGAGTTATTTTGAGATGCCTAGACCCCCAAGAAGTCCAAAATATCATGTCTAATTTTCGCGACAATTTATGTGGGGGCATCATTATTGGAGAACAACGACATACAAGATCCTCAGGGATGGGTACTTCTAGCCCATTTTGTTCACTGATGTTTGTGCTAAGATCGGAGCCTATGCTAAATGTCAGAAGTTCTCCAGAAAGAAACAGCTTAAGTCTTTGTCATTGAAGCCAGTGGCAGCTTCAGGGCCTTTCCAGCAGTGGGGCCTAGATTTTATTGGGGAGATTCATCCTACTTCTAGTGGTCAACATAGATGAATATTTACTACTACAGATTACTTTACAAAATGGATTGAATCTATCCCTACAAGGAATGCTTCACACGAAGTGATCATTGGTTTCCTTGAAGACATCATGGCAAGGTTTGGGTGTCTTGACAGAATCATCACTGATAATGTTGTATCTTTTAAGGGTGAACCATTCGTTCATTTCTGTGAACAGTTTGGGATCACTTAGATTCATTCTACCCCTTACTACCCTTAGGGAAACGAGCTTGCAGAATCCTCAAACAAAAGCATTATAAAGATCATTAAAAATATGTTAGAGAATAACAAAAAGGAATGGGATTCAAAACTCAAATTTTCTCTATGGGATGAGAGAGTGATGGTAGAAAGGGCCCTGGGACTTTCCCCTTTCCAGCTGGTGTATGAAGATGAGGCAGTTTTTCCTTCTCAGCTTGGCTTACCCGTGGAAAAATTCTTCCAAGATTACCAAGGGGAGCCCGATCATATGTTCAGAAGGATTCAATAGCTGGTTGAAGTGTAGTAGACCTGGGAGTAGCTTATAGACAAAGAATCTGACCATCAAATAAAGATCAAGAAGGATTTTGACAAAAAGGTGAACAAAGAAGATTTTCAATTGGGCGATTTGGTGCTCAAGTGGGATGCAACAAAGCAAGATAAAGGAAAGCATGGTAAATTTTAATCTTTATTGATCGACCCTTTCAAAATATCTGAGTTATTCTCTAATAACACTTTCAAGTTGCAGAATATGGAGAATTAAGAGGTTTTTGGTGGCCCAGTCAATGGGCATTTCCTGAAAAAGTACTTTTCTTGAGTCTTGAGTGGCTCTTCATGTCATTGTAAATATCATTTTCTTTTTATTTATTTTTTGTTTCAGTAACTGACCCCATAGCCCTAGGATAAGGCACTAAAGCTACTCATTCTTGGCAGCCCGCAGGGGGCATGCCATTCCCTGTGGAGCCAATGTTATCACACTAAATTGCCTTGGGTCTTTTAGTTTGTTTTAAATATTTTTTAAGCCTTAGATTTTAATTTTTTAATTTTCATTCCTTTAAAGTTATGTTTGTTAGGTCCCCTTAGATGATTAATGTTTTGAGTCATAGCTCTAGTTTGATCCTCAATTTGATTTTTGGTCTTAGAACCATTTTTAGCTCATAACTTGATTTTTTGGTCCCCTTCATGACTTGTCCCTAGGTCGATCCCTCCCATGACTAGACTGATGTGACATACCTTTCTCCTCACTCATGACCTCGTATGCATGCCTCATTATCCATGCTTACCTATCCAATCATTTTTTTTGAGTTGGAGCGCTTCCCACTCATTAGGCAGTTCCGTAGCGCCTATCTAGTTCATCATACTTCCACCTCGAGTCATGATTGCCACGACAGATGTCATGTTCCTTGTTTTCAGTGCCAGGAGTTAGTTAAATATTCCTCCCATATATTTCATTTATGAGCCCTGGTAACGGTTTATAATTTTGAAAGGCTCAACAGTGATGCGCTGTGCAAATTCACAAGTTCTGGTCAGGTGACAACATTGCAACCAAATCTGATGCTGCGAAAAGTTTGAGGGCCAAATTTTTCGCAATCTCATCCTGAGATTTCATTGAATATTCCAACAGATGTCTACTCCACAGGTATCTCGTGTTGCCTCCTCTGCATATTAATTTTCACAAGAAATTTGTGCTCAGGTTTGGTTTGCCAAGTTTGCACAGTTGTAAGGGACTCATCTTTGCATGATAGCCTTGTCCTCTCTCTTTTTCAGACCTGTATCTTCATTGCCTGTATCTAAATTTGATTACTACTGCCTGCCTTATCCATTGAAATCGCAAGCCTGCAAATAGCCTATCCTCTACATATGCATTGTGCTACCCAAAGGCGTTGCTTAAACCCTCTCTGCCTCTCTTGCTTCCTTTCATCTTATATTCTAGCATTTTTACTCAATTGCAAAGAGCCAGTTTTGGGTTACCCCCTCACTATCTACATTCTCAAAGACCTATACAAGTACAAAGGCATAATTCCCACAACCAAAACTCAGCTCACTAGCACCAGTCTCTTTGAAAGGCCAGCCTTGTACAATTGAAACCCAATTCAAATCCCTCCTAGTTATTACTATCCCATAGGCCTTTCAAAATCCCCTCATTCTAAGCCATGGAGACTCCTCAATCGTGGAAGACACACAAAGGTGGCAAGGTGGTTAGGACAGAACCGATGGACATGCATCTTTTTTATACAGAGACCATGGCAAGGGAGGTATTTCAAAGAGTAGGGTGCCTCTCTTTCTTCCATAACATGCAAAGAGGCCATCCAGAGGTAGCAAGACAATTTGCATTACATTTTGATGGAAGGAAAACCAAGGTTGGTGATTTGGAATTTGAGGTAACTGAAGCCTCTATCTCAACTGCAACAAGGATCCCCATTACAGGTGAGAAGTGGTTCAAAGCCATGGATTTGAGTTCCGCCTATGCTAAATATATTTTTAAACCTGAATATCAAGCCAATGAGTTGTCTAAAAGTATGCCAAAGAGTCAATTGATTGAGCAGTTTGATAGAATATTGAAGATCATACAGAGATATTTTACATGTGAAGGGAGATTTAACACATTGTACCAGTACCATGTAAGGTTGTTGCTACATTTTACTGGTAAGGTTGAGATGAATATTCCCTATTACTTGTTAATAAGTATAGGTAAGATGTTAGACATGATACAAGACAAATCTAAAGATGTAGATTCTAGCCTCTTCCATTCTGGATTGATCATAATGCTAGTCTCTGAGGAATTGGGTAAGAAAGAGATCTCATGGGAAAAAATTGTTGTTTCTTCTCATTTCAAGTTGGATCTAGCATAAAATCCACAATCATAGAAGGAAAGTCCTTTATCACCCATCAATAATACTAAGACAGGGACCGGTAGGAAGAGAAAGGGTAGAGCCTCTGTTCAATTTTCAGAGGTCAACAAGCAAGTCATAGGAGCTGAGAAGAAAGTTTGTCCTTCTCCATAAAGAGATTTTTCACCACCTCCTCCACCAGGGTTAGAAGAGGTGCCTTCTTCTAGCAAAGCTACATCCAAGAAATGGAAGATGCTACTCTTTCCCTCTTCTCCTCCAACATTCAAAATCAAGGGTAAAATAACTTTCACAAGGTCATCATTTCCTAAGGAGGTTTTCAAAGAGCATTCTTTACCAGAAACCCCTTTTCAAAAGAAGAAGGAAAAAATCATTGAAAAGCCTGTGAAAGAGAAACAAGAAGCCACTGTATATAAAGGGAAGGGTAAAGGTACTAAAAGACCTTTGGAGAGAAAATATGAAACCTCTGTGAAAGACTTTGAGAAGCCCATGGAAAGAAAAGAGGAAACCCCTTTGCAGAGGAAGAAAGGTAAAATCAAAGCCACCATGAAACTTGATGAGGTAGAAAAGACACTTCCCATGCAGGTGGAAGAGGAGACTGAGAAAAAACCTATTGAGACTGTGCATGTTACTGCTCCTATTGGCAATCAGACCTTCAAAATACTCATCAGGCAACTTGGGGAGGCAAGAAAAGAGGTGGCTCAGTTGAAAAGGGAAGCCATGTCTGATAGAGCCAAGATGTCAGAGCTTATGGATGGCTATAGTGACACCCTTGACTTGGAAAGGTTTGCAGCAAGAAGGGCCCAACCCCTTCATAGACAACTAAAGAATATTTATAGGTATAACATAGGCTTTTAGTCCCAGAACAAGAAGCTAAAGGCATAGCTGAAGCACTTTCAAGATGAGGTAGCCCAAAGAAATTTACACGTATTGGTTGAAGCTACCATTGAGAATGACAAACCAACAGTTAAGGAGAGCACAACCTCACTGAAAAATCCTGTCACTGCTAAGAAGAAGAATTCTGTTGTGTCAATTGAAGATCCTCTTTCTACCAGAAAGAGTGTGAGGTTAAGTGTCAAGATGAAAAAATAGCTGGTAAAAGGTAAGCCCCATTTTTGAGGATGGTTCCTTTTTGGGAGGGTTAAATTATATGCAAATATTATATTTTCCATCTATACAGGCTTATAAGCATTTAAATATCAGAATTTTGGGTTTTTGATAAGTGTTAACTTCCTCAGTGGTAAAATGCACTACCTATTGTACTGTCAAGGCACCTAAGTAAAATGGGTTTGACTTCATGAAATACCACCAATTTGTTTGCACATGTTCAAGATTGAAGGTGCTGCATTTTTGGCAATGCTACCTAAACCTGCACACATATGTAGCATAAGTGGTGCTACCTACATGCGCTACCTAATATTTGGCAGAGAATAGTTTGGCATACAGGCGCAACACAGTGGCGCTACACAATGGCTCTACCTAATATTTGGCAGAGAACAATTTGGCATACAGGCGCAACACAGTGGCGCTACCTAATATTTGGCAGATAACAGTTTGGCACATAGGTGCAACATAGTGGCGCTACCTAACTGCGCTACCTTATTTACTTGTCCAGTTGTGAAATACACTACTCAAGTTGCTACCTAAAGAAGCTACCAGCAGACACCAGGGATATAGGAAGGTCAGGCCAACAACGTTTTGGGTGGATAATGATGGAGAAAATTCATGTAGAAACAACAGTTGACATCATGAAGACAACCACATGCCTTTGAAAGACACATGACAAACAAGGAGTTGTGAAGCAAGAAGGAATCAAATCAATGTAAAGCTTGGTTGGATTAGTCACCAACATTTTCCTGCTTTATAGCATAGGTTGTTAAATAAGTTGTTAGATCAAATAAATGTTTAGATATTTTCAAGGGAAGGTGGCCAGCTCGTACCTCCATCTGTTGCCTCCATTTTGTTATAAATAGGTAGTTGAAATGCTTTATTAGGTTCGGATGGTTGATCAAGTCTCCCTTAGACTGTAATATTTTGATGAAGTAACTGTGATCTAGCTATGTACTGGTTAAGACTTTTTGACTAATAGAAATCAGCTTCTCTTTCATCTTTTTCTTCTGATGCTAAATGTTCATGGTTTGAATGATTCACATGAATGGTTGTGGTGATGTTATGGTGGATATTTGACCATTATATTATCATGACATTTATTTATCTTTCTTAATTTCTGAGTTCAAGAAGATCTTATGTTAAGAAACTTTTTTCCTTTGGATTTTGTAGACCTGATGTTTACATCAACCCCTACATCCCTCTCTTTCAAGTCTCCCCTCTATTCATATTTACTCCCAAGTATTGATTGAAGTTAGCCAAGACCTTGATTTATGGTGCATGCTAGCCCTGTTATCTGAGTTGGAACATTATCATTTTGAGTCCCTTTCCATTTGAGCCCATAAAACACTCTTACATTTACACATAAACCTGATGGGTACTGGGCTTGCCTTCCATGCAATCTGAAGGTGACTCATAGTGCTAACACTTTCCATAGCTCAGATTTGGCCCATTTATAGCCTTCAAGTGGAACTGAAGGGATGATTTGGAATGTTTCCAGTATATGGAAGGTCAAGGATCATGGATCTCATGACGTGACATGGAAAACCAACACCATTTTTTAATTTTGAGTACAAAACCTGATGTACGTAGGCTGTAGTGGTACAACTTGTGTATACACATGCCAATAATAGGTAGGGTGTGTATATGTGGAAAACTAATGTTTTTAGCTCTGGGATTTGAAAAAAGGGACTTCAAGTCTGCATAGGGAAATGGAACAAGGCCTTCTGAGAAAATTTGCATAGGGTGAGGCAAATCTTGGTATAAAACTTTTAAAGTGTTTTCTTAATTTAGGTTATTAAAAAGACTTTGCTATAGATTTTATTTTATGTCTATAAATCTATGAACACTAAAAAATTTATGATAGGAATTTGTAATTTTGATAATCATATACAACTTCAATGGGTGTAATGTTCAAGAACATGTGTTTCCTCCTAATAAATTACATGTTCAAATATAGAAAGGATAGAGTATATATACCTTTTCTTAACGTAGCCTTAAAATTAGATTATTATTTATTATTTTAATGATGCCAATTAAATTTTTTTAAATATATCTCATGCAATTTATTTTTAAAGCAATATTTAACTAAATAATGTATAATTATAAATCTCTAAAACGTAAATGATCAAAATTTGTTGGGTGAATAAGGTATGAATGCATGTACTCATCGAGGAAATGGTACATATTTATTATCAAATTGTTGATGGGATATTTTCCCCGTGACTTTAGTTCAAATCATGATAGATCAAGACTATATTGAGAAGACTTAAATCTTCCCTGACAGACAAGTACACAAAACTGAAAGAACAACTACTTTTTCTAGGATAAAGTAGGGAAATAAGTAAGGAGAAAGAATTCACCTTAAGTCTCCCATTTGATGTCGATCCCTACTCATGATTTTCAAAGATATATCGATGATTTGTCAGAACCAACCTGCAAAATAGAATCACAACAAATGCTGCTAGGGGGTCGTTATATGATCAAACAATGTACATGTCATGTACTATATTCAAAGAAAATATGATAAACATTGACACACAATTTTGCAATGAACACACAATTTGGAGGGAAATAAATCTATTCTATTAGCACCAAATATGAAGGTTAATTACAACCTAAATCACTTTCAACACTACTTCAGAGCCAACTTCTCGGGTTCTTCCATGGATCCTTCAAGCATCAACTCAACCATAATACTCCTCCTTGGATAGCCTAGATAGGGATAAGGAAACACCCTATGACCTTATAATAAGGAGAGAGACACTGGAAAATGAGATTCCAGATTGGGGAATGTTACTCAGAGGATAATATGGATATGGAAGCTTACTAGATCTCAACAACATAACCTTACACCAAAACATCTCCTCATATTATCCCGCAATGGTTCTTTTATATCTTCCTCAAGAGGTTGAGGGACTTGGAATCCATTTTGTACGGGAATGGGGACGTTGGGAAACGAGCCCAACTGAAAAACTCACCCGAAAACTAGAAATTGTTTTATTTTTTCCATTTTTTGAGGGCATCCACTGGTTGCAAACTAAGAAGTCGCGAATGCCCGCTCTTTGCATCAAAGGATCCCACAGATATCTGCAAAAGACATGCTTTTTAGATGATTTGCATGAGGCAAGTTGGGAAAATGTCTAGCAAGCCAAGGGAAAGGGTTTTTCCATGGCACACATGCATAGGTGTGACATTTTGTGCTATAACACAAAGGAAAAATAATTTTCTCATTTTATGATTGAAAATTTAAATGTGTGTCACTTGGCAGTTTTGAGATTGTATTTTGGTAGTAATGATGGCAGTGTCTTATTTTTAAGTTTTATTATTATTGTTATCTTAAAATAAATAATATGTTATTTAAAACTTAGTTTTAGATTTTAATACAAATAATAAATAGTATGTTATCGAAAAAAGAAATGTTTTATATTTTAATACAAAGGTATCTTTATTGTGTGTTGTTTGTGTATTATTAAATACTTATTTGTATAAAAAAGATTTATTTAATAATTTATAATTAGTTATTTTTCATAGTATCATAAAAGTAAGATGTTTTTTTTTTAATCTTTATAGTTATATGTAAAATAAATGGTTTTGGTTTAATAATGAAAATTGTAGATTGTTGTTTAATTTATTTATTTAAGAGAAGAATTTAATTGTTATATAAGAGATAAATAAGGTTATCCCATATACTGTACCATTTTTGGTATATACATTGACAAGTTAGAGAGTTGTTTGGAAGGAGCAAGTTATGTCGACCTCACTATCACTAGTATAGTCATCATACTTTTTCTTTAGGTTGATGATATTGTTCTTATGGCAAGGAATCCCTATGATCTTGAGAAGAAACTAAAAATACTCAGATTTATACTCTAGTACGGGTATAACTATTAACAATGAAAAAACGAAGGTTATGATAGTTAAATCCAAAAATATTACTTATGCTAATTTCATGTATGACAACAACAACAACATGGATGAAATGACTTCATACAAATATCTCAGAGTCAATCTCCATCACAAGCTTAACTTGAACTATAGAATTGAGAAAATGATAAATGGAGGGTGGAGAGATTATTATGGACTTGAAAGCAATTGCCAATGAGTGGACCTTTGGATATGTGATAAGAATAAAATCCTCTTTGAAAATATCATCACTTCTATTATCTTATATGGTTGGGAAGTTTGGGGCTATAGCATTTTTTATCTAAAAGACTGTTTTATGGTATTTAAGATAACATCACGAGGAAAAAATCCCCTTGCATTTATAAAGAGGTAGTACTCCTCTATTTGTAAATAACATGCAAGAATATAAACAATTCCTGAGAGAGGACTAGGCTTATTCTTGAAATAAATATTTATATCCAAATAATACTAGAGAAGGACCAAGTATCATATAGAAAGAAAATATTTACACTATGTTACGATATTTATAAACCAACAGAGTAAACATTATCATAGGATGACATTTCCATCACAACATTCATCAAATTAAGACACAATATTCAACAAAGGAAATGAAAGTATGGACCACATATCACATAGCACTCTAAATTATCATTTCATTAGATGTAATAAATATTTTTGTAGACACACATATGAAATATCATGCTTAGAAATTAAATTATGAGATATCAACAATGTTATGTCCCGAATTAGTTCTCCGAGAACCTAAAAAAATAATAGATGTCTTAATAAAATAAGCAGTAATTTTTGGGGATACAAATAAAATAAACTGCATTTTCCCTTCAAAGAGGACTGGGATGGAGCTCCCGAAGATGATAAATTGAAAGAGAGATCTGGAAGAAAAAATAAAACCTTTAGGGGTCAAACTTAGGTTTCACAGGTTGTCGGGAAAAATAAAAAGAAAAAGAAAATTTACTGAAGAAGAAAATGGTGAAGGAAAGAAAAAGGTGAGTATTTGACTTACTGCGATGGAAATTTCGAACCCTTCGAATGCGTTTTTCATATTATTTTATAGTATTCTCCTCATTTATTAGAAAAACAAGATCATGAAGCAATAAAATAAACAAATGCGTAAATAAAACACAGAAGATACACAATACAATAAAGACACATATATACGTGGTTCACCCAGTGTGGGCTACGACCACCAGAAAAACTGCCAAGTCCTTACTTTTTATTATCTAGCAAAATGAAGGGATACAACCTACAACACAGATGTTTTAACTTCCTCTTCTTTCTATCACAATATCCTCTCTTAGAATACAATATTCACACACACACAAACACAACCACAATACAATTCCCTCATAAAACATGGTTTCCTTCTAGGGAAAAAAACCTTAACGAAACTTCTACCATCAGATCTGTGACCTTATAATGAACGATCCAGATTGACTACGAAATTGCAATAGTTTACAAGGCGATTTTTCCAGAAAAATTTCCTCCGAGGGATTCTTTGGCCCCCATGCCCCCCATCCGAGTGGGTAGGACCTCCCCAAATCCCCTTCATTCAGGGACCAACCCCTGAATCCCTGACAAAAGGGGGATAGGAATACCTACATATAAATCAGGAAGACAATTAGGCTTTACAACCAACATCATATTCTTGAAACTTAGTTTTAGTTAGGGTTAGGTTTTTGTTTTCCCTCTTTGTAAATGTGAGCTTATATATGCATGCCATCGATTGGGACCCACTTTAGAAGCTTGAGAATTTCTTTAAATAAATCATTTTTCAAAATTAATTTGTTTCCAAGCCCAAAAGTAGTCCTGACTAGAATTTAATTTTTAGGGCCTAATAATTGATATTTTCATCCATTGAAACCACTTGCAATTTGTTCTTCATCTCTTTAAATTTATTAGGAGCTCTATTTTTCTCAAATCGAATGTCAAAATCGAAAGTTATGATATCTATAAGATGGAGAATTAGCCATTGTTGATCCATCCTCATGAAATATGGGCCTTTGATTTGAAAATTCAACTTTATTTATCCCACACGCATTGTGGGAGGGTTCTCATGACATATTTATAAATAAATTTCATCTCCATGTTATTTGTGAATAAAGTAAAAAGAGCCATAAAATTATGCATAGCTTGTGCATAAAGTATCTTTTGACTGCCACATCATCAACCATTCATCATGCTAAGTCACTGTCTAGTCATCTCTGTCCATCCATGTGTCACCCAGGGGTAGGTCCATTTGTTTTCCACATGTCACCCAGGGATAGGGCCACCCCACTTCCATGTGAATTTTATAGTCCAAAATGCCACATCTGTGCATCCACGACATTGGCCCATCCATTTTCATACTTTTCCAAAAATACTGCTGAGGCTTCCTTCTAAAAAGCCATTTTTTGGATAGTGTACGCAACCTGCTGCACTAATAGCATGCCTACACATACATACTACATGATATTTATCCCACGTACACATGCATGCTACATGCTAGTTAGCTACCGTTTACCTCCAAAAGTTGCAAAAAATATATAATTGCACGAAATTCGATGGAGTTTACGGGTTATGGAGGGTTTCCTAACCATTTTACCCCTTGTATCTCGTCCCCAAATCGAATAACCATATTTTTCCCATATTAAAATAGCTATTTGGGAGTCATTTAGACACATGAACAAGAGAATAAGAAAACTCTGCCAAAATCCCTTCCCTTTCATTGCCCAAGATTTGCATCTTGCTCTTAGTTTTAGCCTCATCTTTCCCCTCCAAGCATTCTCCCTATACAACCCTTCCTCCTTCCCTTGATGGTATGTTGGTTATGAGAATATAACATGGTATTGATGCACTTGGAGCCATGACAGAGGAGCCCAGACTTGGTTTGTAGAGAGGTCACCAATAAAGGTTGTAACCTTTGTTATCTTGAATTTGAATAAAAGAGATTATCTTTTTCCCAAAATCCTATGTTTACATGTTCTTGTTAATTTGAGCATTTATCTATATATTTAGGCTTTTAAAGTGATCTTTAGAGATTGTATATGTTGTTTCATTGTATTCTTAACCCCTTACAAATCAAATTTGGGAGGAGATCTTTGATCCAGGAGGCAACAACAAGCAGAAGAGGTCTACACCAACTGTAAGGATTGAAAGTGCACTCATTAACCCTCTCTTCCCTATTTCTATTATCACTTAGTCTAGACGGTTTTGGGGTAGATAAAGGTAGATCAATATTTTACGGGAGTTATCTCTCCGCCTATTCCTTAGACCTAGTTTAGGGGGATTTTCCCTGTAGCAATGTTCCGGTATGGTATGTCCATGTTATTACCATGTTGTTGATTAATGTTGGTTGTCATTGATGTCAACCCTTGAAGAAAGATCTGTAGCACAAAGGTTTGGGTAATGGAACCAATATTGTTTTATGCAAATATGACTTATTATTGTTTTTTCATTGTTGATAAGAAGTAAATATGGATGAACTCCAAAGTGGTCCCCTTATGGTGAAAGCCCTCACAGGAAGATGCCTTGTGGAGTAAGAGAACCCATACTTAATTGTGGAATAATGAGGTGAAGGAAAGCAAATTTTTCAGGGAAAATATCCTATATGGATAGTGCTTGTCATGTCATTTCCGGTGGTATGTGGAAAATCACATAATTCCTCACGGTTAGAGAGTTATGGCCATGAGAAGTTGGAGACCCCAGGTTTGGGTAATGGACCCAAGTTTGTTTGATGGGTAATGGTATGAGTTATGATATATTTTCAGATAATACTATTCTATATGGATATTACATGTCATTCCATTTTTGGTGGTATGTATAACGTCACTTAACACCTCACGGTTTGAGAGTTATGGCCTTATGAAGTTGGAAGACCCTCATATGTCATCTAGAAGCCCCAAAAGGTCAAAGTAATCAAAGTGGTTTAAGGGATTTTAAAAGGTAAATAATAAAGTGAAGTGATGAGTGTATTATAATTCAAAGTGAATACAAAATAAATTATTTCAATAATAAATTTAATGTAGAAATTAGAAGTGGACCCAACCCTAAAATAAGGAAAGTGGGCTAAGTGACCTAGAAGATGTTTTTAAGGAAGCTACTTGGAGAGTATAAATAAGAGGAAAGGCTCTCTCATTTGAATCAAACTTGAGAATATTGAATATATATATGTGTCTGAGGTAACCAAGGATATCTAAACCGTAATTCTGAGTGAAGGTGAAGAAAAGAAGGCCGAAATGCAATGAAGGATAAATTCTTTTGATGGTGCTTTCTAAGGTATGTTATTTTCAGGTCATCTCACCATTTTCGCTATAACTTTTTTTCTATAATGATTAAGACCATGAAATTTCTATGCAAGTGAGAAAAAATATCCAAGTATATTTGGTAAAAAATTCATCTTGTGGGTCATTGGATTTTGGGAGTTACACTCCGTGGAAAATAGGGTTTGTGGCCAGCCCTGAAACTAGTCAAAATCAGGTGTTTGAGGTAAAAACATCATAACTTCTTCATAACAGATCCAAATTTAGTGAGACCAAATGTGTTGGTTAGGTTACAATTAGTAGTATGATTTGTAATAGTTTTATATCAATTCATCAAATATTTTGTGCGGGGCACACTCTACAAGGTCGCTCTCTAGAATAATCCAGAATTCAGAAAGGTATGCCATTTTTGCTATAAATCGTTTTTTGAGAGGTTCCAAGTAGTGAAACTTGGAGGAATTTCATAAATCACACTGAAGAAAATTGTGTATCAGTTTTAGATATTTATACATTACAGGTTCAAAGTTATGACTACTTCAAGTTAAGGTTGTTGACTAATCCAAAACTAGGCATGTGAGACTAAAGAAAAGTTTGATGAAAATGCTAGTCTCTTGTTTTTAAAGTT
>WSFP011479381.1:0-16423 GCA_009831015.1 Picea engelmannii
CATGCTCTTGGATCACGCAATTTTGGGGTTTAGTGCAGTAAACGAAGTAGATGGAAACATAAGATTGTATTAGATGGAAACTCAGTTTTTCAGGGGTTTTGAGAAGGTGTTTGCACTACTTGATGATTCCATTCTGTAACATATATCATAAGCTTTCCAACCATATCTCTTGCCGCCCAAAAATCCTATGGTAAGGCCTCCAAACACCCTCTCAAAGACCAGGCTGCATTTTTGCTGAGAGCACGCTGCGCTTCTGCAATTTTTGAGTGACTAACTTAAAACTTGGATTACGAACAAATGAGAAGGTAGTTTTGAAAACTAGAGGAGGTTTTTGTTCATCACATACCAAGTAACAAAAACATCTCTCATTTTTACAAAAAGTGTTATGGTTAGAGAGATATTAGACACAAAAAAGGCGCTACCGAATGTGTTGTTTTACAATGGTGATATGAAATTTCCTAGCGGTTATTGTTACAAATTTAATCATAAAACCAAAAATATGAAGTGGGTTTCTCTGAAAGTTTTTGTGGAGGAAGACGATATCCCTGTTGACTTGTTGACCAAATTACAACCTGACCCAGTTTGTAAATTGATATAAACAATTAAAACACCAGTGCGCTACGGAATGTGTTGCCAATTCTTTGTTTTTCATAGATGATTGGATATTCACCTTGTTGGGAGGTTGCGAGTTGTCAAGGAGGGTTCAAATGAATTCTCATGGATCAGTTAGATGTCAAGGGACACCTGTACCTAAGTCTTAGTTCCATTAAGACCTCATGCAGTGAGTTGGAAACAATTCATTAAAGACTTCCAACAATTTCCTGAAAACTAGTAGTTTGTTGGATATTTGTCTCTTTGATTGTTGCCACCTATCTCCAAGGCTTAGAATCCAATGAAAGAGATGGGATTCGACCTCCTAAGTATATTTGGATTCTATTTTCTATTTAATGAAAGAGATAGCTCTTGGAGAAGGGTTGGATTCATGAGCCAAGAGAGGCTAGAGAGAGTAGGAGCAGGCAGTTTCCCTGTGTGTCTTCATTTGTAAGTATGAGGGCATTTTTGTCATGTAAATATTCTTGACATTGAAGATTCATGAGATTTGTTATATAAGTTTGTGTTCTCTTTGTTATCCATATTCATTTCTATCTTGCTTGAATGAATTGTAGTTTTTTAGGATCAATGGTTGTATTTGATTTATGAATTCTTGAGCAACAAAGGGTTTGTTGTAATTTCTTATAACTCATTGTGTTTATTCAAGTAAATTTCTAATCTATTTTCCAAAGAGTATCTTTGTTTAATGCATGATCTACTTTATGTTAACTTATCCTTTCTTCCATATGCTATCTTATAATCCATTTTTTTATACGCTTTTCAATTGCCTTCTAACTTCAGGGTGTTTGTGTGACTCCATTGCCCAATGGTGTACCCTATTGATCTGCACTGTGTTGCCCTTTCCTTTTATTTCTCATCTGGTTGATCCATCTATTCAAAGAAAAATAATATCTTTTACATTTTGATGGGTGTTGAGCTTACACTTTAGTAGTCAAAGTGTGACTTTTAGTGCTAACAAAAGGGACCAAGGAAGCAACATGCACTAGGAAAGAAGGGAAAGCGGTGCAATAGAAGGGACACAAGAAACAATGCACCAGGAAAGAGGGAATATCAACTACACAGAAGGAGTTAGAAAGTGGGAAAGCAAAGTCCACTTATAATTAGGGTTTTTGAGTCATGATGTAAGAGTTTTCACCCATTTTGTAGTATAAATAGAGGAGGTTTGAGGAAAGTAGGATAGGTATCTTTGATCATTATCACTTTGTATGAGAAAAATACTTGGAGATATTTTGAGTCATGAGTTAAAGTATATGTTTTGTTGAGAGCTGCAGAGGTGAGATGGAGTTAATTTTGAGATGTTTGAGGGTCAAGTCGCAAGCTGTGGAACTTGGTGCAACGTTGGTCAACCTCACAATTCATAATTTATGATGTAATGCGTGCAGTGTAGGACCTTTTTTCAATGAAGAATAATAATAAGCAGAAGATATTTGTGGCCGTAGCTAAGGGGGGTGAACCACAGTAAAAATGGTTTTTCTGTGTGTTGTGTTGATTTTATATAATTTATGATGAATGATTGGTTAGATGAATGCATATGATAGAGTTTATTTACAACACCCACTAGAATAATCATGCATAATGAATGTCATTGAATGGATAAAGTAGTAGATCTGATAAATGTTATGGCGTAAGGCATGTTAAAGTACATCTTCATCATACATTCACCTATAAGCCATCTCGGGTGAGATTGTGTTGTGCACTCTGTGTTCACTGTAGCGTTCTAGTTTACCAGAAGGGTCGAAGGTGGATAGGGTTTTGTTGGAGAACTAAGGTAGAACTTGGGTCATCCCACACACCCAAAAAATGGTTTTTTTGTTGGCTAGAACTCATAAGAACATCCTCGAAGGGATCTGGTGAAGAATATGCAGTGGTAGAAATGAATGTTTAGGCCATGGAACCCTATAAAGCAAGAGATTGAAATATGGTTGGAGACAAAGAAACTCGATTTCGTGTAGAAAGATAATAGAATCTCCATATATACACCATGCCAGTATTTGCAAAGGTATGTGTTTATTGATTTGCACGAGGCATATTTCCATTATTTTCCAGAGTTATTACAAGATTAATGATTGAGGTTGAAGGATACCCATTCAACTAATTAGATTAGGCTAGTAGAATGGATTGTTGAGAACATTGCACGGTTGGAAAGGGTTAATAATAATTTCACACGTGCAATGGATTTTTGGTTAAACAATATTACTATAGGCTTTATTATTGAATTTGTAGTCGATACAACAAAATCATATATTGCTGCAAAGAAAGATTTTTTGAAGGGACCTAGACGGAGGTACATTAGGTATCTTTACACGTCGATCAAGTTCTTATTGCATGATAAAGGCATGATGACCATGGAACGAGATAGCTAGATCACTCTATGCATGGGGGAGTTGGGGGGAGCACTAAGGAAGATATGAGAAATGGACAAGGATATGGAGAGAGGCCAAAAGAAGGAAGCAATGGACCCCATCATGATGGATGATGAATAGACCAAGGAAATCATAAGAAAAGCAGGTGTGATGCATATCAGACGACCCTACCAGTATAAGATGAATAGTAATAAAAGGGCAGTAGCCGAGCGAGAGGCTTTGGACAGAGATGAGGAAGAGGTAGAAGATCTTTGTGCCATGGAGAAGATTGAGGATATCTTGCGTGCCACATATGAGAAGAAATCCATAGGTCATGGGTCCAACGTAGAAGAAGGAACTCCATTCCAGATCTGAATTAATGTGGAACCCACAACCCCATGTGTGACTAAGACATATGAAAAAGAAAAACTGGTTAACCAACAAGTGATTAGTGGTAGAAGATTTTTTATAGGATGTGGGTCCAGTAGAAAATCAATTAGAAGTATAATCTCAACAAGTAGCACTCAGGTATCTACACCACACTGAAGTGGTAGTACAACAAAATTCACAATGGAAGGACAAGATCCAACTATTAGGTTACCATAGTTTTGAGGAGAAGGGTCGGAAGACCCAAAAAAACATTTGTTTATCTATGAAAAAATATGGGCAGCTAAGCATATTACAGATGAAGATACAAATGTTGCAGAGTTGAAAATCACATTGAGAGACCGTGCACTAGACTGAACCATGGGTCTCGTAGTAAATAACCCAACATGAGTGCCTACAACTGAAGCACATGTGAAGAGGAAATTAATAAATGAATTTTAGAAACCAAGTTCAAAGGATCAGTTCATGAATGAAATGATAGAGATTAAGCAGAAGCCAGGAGAATCAATCTGAGAGGTGGACCAAAAGTTCAAAAGACTAAAAGGTAAGTAGAAGTACCCTATTACTAATATGCAACATAGCCATTTGTTTGTTAATTCTTTATTTCCACGCTTGAAGTATCCCTTGAGACAAAAGAAATTCCAGAGTCAAGATGAAGCTCTACAAGAAGCCCTAAAGTTAGAGGAAAATTAGTATAAGAAGACAAATCCAGTTATGGAAGAAAAAAGACAAGACCTAAAGAACTTATCATTTCAGTTAAATCGAAATAAAGGTAAGGAGAAAAGAGAAGATGTCTAGTGTACACTATGCAAGACAAAAGGTCATCATAAGAATGAATGCCCATTATTTGTGCAGTATATAGGAGTAGGTATGCCAAATACTTTATCTTCAGAAAGACCATGGTGTGATATATGCAGAACAAATGGGCATGATCCCTATCATTTTTTCATGATGCAAAAGTATTAGACAGTACCA
The DNA here is from genome assembly GCA_009831015.1 of Picea engelmannii. Taxonomy (NCBI): domain Eukaryota; kingdom Viridiplantae; phylum Streptophyta; class Pinopsida; order Pinales; family Pinaceae; genus Picea; species Picea engelmannii. The sequence goes on from WSFP011479381.1 coordinate 4,317, forward strand.
AAGAGTACATTTTGTAATATTTGTAAGTGAGTTGGACACGAAGAAAAGGACTATAGAACCTTTGAGATAATGAAGGAGAGGACATCGGATGCATATAGGGTGAAGGTTGAGTTAATGAAAACACAACCTGTGAATTAGTTGTAGCATAATAACGCGCATTAGCCATAGTATAATACCACGTAGTAGTTTCAACCACAACCACAATACAACAATGCGCAATATTTTGGAGCACCACCACAGTATAAAAATGCACAACAGTATGCATCACCACCACAACACAATAATATGTAGCCATAGTACAATGAGGAACCTCAGTATAATAGACCGTGTAGAGATAATCAAGGTAACAGAGGAGGCTTCAGAGGAGGAGGTCGAGGAAGAAGAGGTTTTGGAGGAGGTAGAGGACTTGTGGTTTGTCATAACTATCATAAACTAGGGTACTATGATAGAGAGTGTCCATAACCACCAATGACATGTATGTATTGTCATGTAGTAGACCATGAAACAAAAGACTGTCTGACAATGTTGACAAAGATACAAGATAAGAGGAAGCAGAATAATCAAAATGTGCAATGGATTGTTGTGGAAAACAAAGAAGAAAATGGAAAGAACATTCATATAGTTACTAGAGGTGGAGCTAAGAAAGAAGATGCAAAAAATAAATATCAGGATCAGTACCAGTGGGCTTGGAAGAATACAACACCTGAACAGAAATTTGATGCATGCAAAGAGAAGGAGATTTTCAAAGAATCTAGACAAGAGATTTTGAAGGAAAAAATTGTGTCCACTTCAGGAACAAAACTAATAGATGATGTACGAGTGTATGACATGCCTCCCTTGTTGGACTAGACCAACAAAGAGCAGTTTGCAGAGAAATTAAGTAACTTAAGAGACTTTTTGGGATCTTGTGTAAAGTTGTTGAATGATAGAAACTATCTACAAATATTGCAAAATCTGTTAGACAAATGTAATCCTGGGGAAGAAGGGATAAAGATAGTGAATCAGGTTTGGAAGAAGAAAAGAACAAGTAGGGAATTCGGGTTGAATGAAAACATTGGATATTTTAATATGGAGGATGTCATATAAGAATTAGGGTCTGAAATTAATGTTTTTCCAAAGAAGACATGGCAAGCAATGGGAGAACCTCAATTGGGGTATTCACCTATCCAGTTGAATCTAGAATATCAACATAAAGTGGTGTCAATTGGAAGATTGAAGGGGATACCAGTAGATTTAGATGGCCTGCACAACATGACAGACTTTGAATTCATCGACATAGTGGATAACACTTCACCATATCCAACATTGTTAGGTCTAGATTGGGCTTTTGATAACCAGGGTATTATCAATTTGAAGACAAGGAAGATCATATTTGAATATGGAGAATACATAGTTATTCTACCATTAGATCCATCATAAGGAGGAAGGTATGTGGAACCTACAATAGAAAATATCCTTATAGAAGATATAAATAAGCAAAACAAAACTACCACATGCAAAGAGGATTATATCAACCCAACTACAGATGGGATGCTTAGTTGGAGGAGTATTAGTTCTTGTGCTTTAGACTCTTACATAGGACTAGAGAAATGGAAACAACGATTCCATGAATTATCTACTAGAATATGTGTGAGACTCACATGCGCACTGAGGTGGTTCAGTATAGAGGTAAGGGAACCTCCTACTTTTTATGGTCTGAATGACTTAGAACAACTTTTAATGAAGTGTGAGGTAGAAGTTTTGGAGAATCATAGATTACCAACATTAGATATTTCTTTTAAAGGTTTCACCTACAAGATGGTGGAGAACTTCTAAGGAGAAGATTAATAACTGGTTTTAGTGAAAATTTTTATTACACATTAGAATTGGCACAGAGTAGGAGAACAAATGTTTGGAGAAATATGATAGAATTGGAAAACCTAAAGAACATGTAGATAGGTGCATGGTTCAATGGAGATTAGTACCACCAGAAGAATGGCCAAACCATTTCATTCACACATTAGAAGGAATTCCAAGGAACTGGTACACATAACAAGAATATCACAGGGAAAATGTCAATTGGGAAGAAATGCAACATAATGTTTTGGTTACATTCTCCTTTGAACATGAGAATCCATAGGTAGATACAACGGTGAAAGTGGTAAGAGACATGATTTTTGAAGAACCAAAATTTGAAATAATCCCAACATATCAAAATAAGACTAGATAGATAGTTAGACAGTTGCTACACTGTTATCATATTGCAGAAGAAGAAGATTCAGCAGAAGAAAACCTGCGCAGTATCCAGATCCCAGAATTAGAAGGAGAAAGGGAAGTCAATAGTACCAAGCGATATTCAGACGATTATGTTGCATGGTTTAAGATCAATACGGTATATATTTGAAGTACATAAAACCCACAGATTGCAAGCATTAGAGATTATTGGGATAATAAGAAACTTGAAAGAATCATAGAGTTACTACATGAATATAGTGACTTGTTCCCAGCAACATTTTCGTAGATGAATGGATTAGAAGGATAAATTGGAGAGATGAATATCTCTTTGAAGCTAGAAGCCAGACCTATAAGACGACAACCTTACTTTATAAATCCATTGTATAAGCAGAAGGTAAAGGAAGAAATTGACAAGATGTTAGAAGTTGGTGTCATAAAACACGTGGAAGAGTTAGAATCGATCAATCCTATGGTGGTGCAGAAAAAGAAGAAGCGGGGAATCAATATTTTGGTATATTTAAAGAAACAAAATGATTCATGTTTGTGTAATCCTTTCCCTATCCCATTCACATATGAAGTATTGGAGGATGTAGAGGTCAATAAGATTATTCATTTACATATGGATTTTTAGGATATCATCAGATAAGGATAGCACCAAAAGATAGACATAATACTACATTTTCTACAAAGTGGGGATCATTTCAGCATACAGTTATGCCATTTGGGTTGAATAATGCACCAACCATTTTCTCATGGGTAGTAGTCAAAGCATTTAAGGACTTCGTACGTAAGTTTTTAGAAGTTTACTTAGATTACTGGACAGTCTTTAGTTTATTAAAGGATCATGTTCAAGTATTGATATTTTCGTTAGACAGATGTAGACAATGTCAAATTTCATTGAACATTAAGAAATGTATTTTCAACGCAACTTTTGGTATTTTGTTAGGGAAGGTGGTGTGTAAACATGGTCTATTGGTTGATCCTGCTAAAATTGTTGTGATAATTAATTTACCACCATTGAAGTCAGTTTGCCAGTTTAAGAGTACACTTGGTCAGATAGGGTATTACAGGAAGTTTATAAGGGGATATGCACAGATTACTATGACAATGGAGAAATTATTGAAAAAGGACATCATGTATCAGTGGAATGGCGAGTTCCAACATAGTTTGAATATTTTGAAGGAGAAGATAGTGAATGCACCAATTTTAATGTTTCCAAACTGGGAAAAATAATTCCATGTGCATGTGGGTGCATTTGCAATAGCATTACAAGTAGCATTGACACAACCAGGAGAAGGTGATATATATCACCCTATTTCATTTGCAAGGAGAAAGTTATTAGATTCAGAACAAAACTACAATACTACATCAAGAGAAGGATTGGCCATGGTGTATGCTTTGTAGAAATTCAAACATTACTTGTTAGGGAAACATTTCAAGATGTTTACAGATCATTCTTATTTTAGGTATTTATTCAATAAGCCAGTGTTCGGGGGAAGGATATGCAGATGGTTGTTGTTTTTTTAAGAATTTTACTTTGAATTTGTGGTGAACCCTAGAAGATTGAATGCAGGACTTGATCATATGTCAATAATAACTAATGGAGAAGAACCGAGTAACTAGGAAGATAACTTCCCAGATGTGCAATTGTTTTTAGTACAAATAGTTGATGAGTGTTTTGCTGACATTATTGAGTTTTTGAGTACATTAGTTGCACCAAGAGAATTTACTACTGCATAGAAAAAAAAATTGGTGGTCAGAGCTGGAGACTACCAATTGATTGTAGGTCATTTATACAATCTTGGAGTAGATAACATTTTGAGGAGATGTTTTATGGAACATGAAAGGCCTATTATTTTAGAAGAATCACATGAAGGGATTGATGGAGGACACTATGGAGGGAAATTTACTACACAAAAGGTATTGCGCACAGAATTATGGTGGCCAACAGTTTGCAAGTATTCAAAGGAGTACTTTCATAATTTTGATGTATGTCAAAGAGTTGGAAAGCCATCCATGAGGGATGAGGTGCCATTGATACCTCAGGAAACTTTGCAAGTATTTGATAAGAGGGTTGTAGATTTTGTAGGTCCAATTAATCCACCAACAATAAGATCAGGAGCTAGATGTATTATTACAACGAAAAAATACTTAACTAGATGGGATGAGGCAACATCGGTGAGGGATTGCAACACATAGACTACAATGCATTTTTTAGTTGAACATGTAGTCACAAGATTTGTATGTTCAAGAATATTAATGAGCAATCAGGGGACTCACTTCATTAGACGTACAATTTAGGCAATGGTGGAAGAATTTGAGATACATTATCAGAAGAGAACTCCTTATCATCCTCAGGATAATGGAAGAGACAAAGTGTTTAACAAGATATTGGAGAAAGCATTGACAAATATTTGCAACGTGAATATAGATGATTGGGATTTGAAAGTACCAACAATATTATGGTCTTATAGAACTACATGAAAGAAGTTAACATGGAAGACACCATTTATATTTGTGTATGGACAAGAAGCAGTAGTTCCCTTGGATTATTTGATACTAATTCTACGCATTTCAGTAATTACAGATATGAAAAAAAGAAGCGTAGAAAAATAAATATTAGCTCAACTCATGGAATTAGAAGAAGAAAAAACTATAGATGGTTTCCACGAGGAGGTACAAAGAGAAAAAGATAAAACATGGCATGACATACATATTACGAAGAAGAAATTCAAAGTGGGAGATCTGGTTATCCTCTATGACAGTAATTATTTGCAACACCCAAGGAAGCTTATAATGCATTGGCTAGGACCATATGTGATAAAGTTTGTCACAGATGGAAGTGTTGTGCAGCTGCAAGATTTAGTAGGAAACAAAGTTCAAGGACTAGTGAATGGTAGTCGACTGAAACTGTATAGGGATAGTCAACCCACTAACCCTCACTAGTTGCAGCGCAACATGTAGAGTTGTACATATTCTATATAGTAGGAAGAAAAAGAAGAAAAATAAAAGAAGAATAGAAAAAGAATAAAAAGAGAAGAAAAAGTAGAAAAATGAAATAAAGCCAAAAAATAAGTTAGAGGAATAATTGGTAGACAAACAGTTGGGAATGACAGTGCGTATCAAAAAATAGATGGGTGTGAAAAGAAGTGAATATACTGCACCCATGACATATATGAAAAAAGGAAAGTCTTGTGCGCCAGAGAAATATGACAGTAGAAAGTACTATGCACTGGAAAAACGAAATAGTCGGGAAAAAGAAAAATAAGTCGCTGGAAAAATGAGGCGTGAAACGAACATTTATGATAGTGGAGGAAGCATGCCTGATAATATTTGGAGCATTTATGACAACACTATAGAACAAAAAATCTTGTCTGATAAGCCACATTACGACTTCGAGCAAACATGGAGTCAAGGAGTGAGAACCTAAGAATGGACAAACAATCTAAGTGGAAGACACTAATATTTTAGGAGAAAACCCACACAGATTTAAGTACGATGGTACCACCTAAATTGGGAGCATCGAGTCAAATGTTTAGGAAACGCACAGAAACAATAGGTCATTGTCGAAGCCAACAATGGAAGCAAAAAATCCTACGCATATGGAGGGACTGGTAGATATGGACACCATTCCTTCCCCAGTTATCGAACCAGTGAGACCTACAGTGGTGGAGGAGTAGGAGCGAGCCCTTGTTGTTAGCATCGAGAGTCACAATTAGAATGTTCTAAGTGTAAGCCCAATACCCATCAGAATATAAATGGATTGAATTGTTTGAGTAGGTGGATCAACAAGACTTTGTATTGACTACTATCAATTAAACAAGGCAACGATCCAGAATGAGTATCCATTTCAAAACATAGATGATTTATTTGAACAGATGAAAGGAGAAACAATGTTTTCAAATATTGACTTGAGATCATGCTATCATTAGCTACGGATCAAGGAAGAAGATATCCCTAAGATCACATTTAAGATGAGATTCAGACATTATGAGTTTACTGTTTTTACCGTTTGGACTAACGAATGCCTTGGGAGTATTCATGATTTTGATGAATGGGGTGTTCCGTGAATACTTGGACAAGTTTGTTCAAGTATTTATTGATGAAATATTTATTTATTCTTAGACGAAAGAAGAGCATGAAGAACACTTGATATTGGTCCTACAGTGTCTAAGAGAAAAACAATTGTATGAGAAGCTATCAAAATGTTCTTTTTACCAATCAAAGATGCATTATTTGGGACATATCATATCTGGAGAAGGTATTGTTGTGGATCTAGGGAAAGTAGAGGCTCTTATAGAATGGTCATCACCGACAAACATACAATAAGTACGTAGATTTATGGTTTTAGAAGGATATTACTGACGATTCGTCAAAGGTTTTTTGGAGATAGCAACTCTGATCACGAAATTGGAAAAGAAAGACAAGAAGTTTGTTTGTACATAGAAATGCATGAAAGCATTTAAAAATATTAAGGAGTTGTTGATGAAAGATTCAATACTGAAAGTCCCTGATATGGAAAAGGAAGTTTTTGTATGCACAGGTCCATCCAAGGAAGGTTTAGGTGGATTTCTGATACAATAGTGTCGAGTGATCGCTTACATTTCAAGGAAATTGAGGAAGCATGAGGAGAAATACAAAATGCATGACTTGGAGTTATTAGAAATAGTATATGTCTTGAGATTTTGGAGACATTATCTATTTGGAAGAAAATTTGAATTAAAGAAACATCATTGTGGATTGCAACATATATTCACTCAAAGTGACTTGAACATGGAATAGAGGTTGGTTAGAATTAGTTAGTGAATACGACTTTGAGATTACTTACATTAAAGGAACGATGAATAAAGTAGCAGATGCATTGAGTAGGAGAACATGCATATTCTCAGTAATATCACTTAAGAAGAATTTTCGAGAAAATATTCTAGACTTACAAATTGGCAATGATTAGTACAAGGACGTTAAGAATAGTATTGGACAAGATACCATGATGCTACCGAAGTATGAAGATTATTATTTTAACAAGGATGAATTGATGAGGTATAACAACATAATTTACGTACCCCCAAACGATGAATTAAGAAGTTTGATTTTAAGAGAAGCTCATCGAGTAGTATACATGGCTCATCCGGGATTCATGAAGATGAAGGTGGAAATTAATGTTAATATTATGGTAAATTCGAGAGGTATGAACCTCCATTGTGACCTATGACGAGATTAGAATACTCCGGAAGGAAGCAAAGAAGTGAAGGAAACCCTAGATAAGTTGTCGGCTACAGAAATATATTTAATATAAATTTATTAATACCCAGAAGGAGAAGTCGAACATAGTTAAACTGCCCAAACTACTATAAATACAGGGTGCCATTTCTCATTATTCTCATCTCAGCAGTTGCAGAGAGAACTGGATCTGTGCAGGTGCAGTTGCAGCTTGTGCGCAAGTTTCTGGGAAAGTGTGCGCTAGCCTCTAGGTGGGATTATCTTATCAGCTTGGGTTCTATTCTTGCTTGGTGCATTAGCCTCTCTTGGCTATTAGATTGCTACTAGGATTCTCTTCTCTGTCAAGGTCAAGGTGCTTGGAGGGTGGCTTCGGCCTGTGGTTGGGTAACGAGGGTATTTTCAATGGTAAAACGAGGACAATCTTCTATATTCTAATAGGTTATGGGCCCACACCCCCTTCAGTCGGCCTAAAATGCTAGAAGGAAGCATAGCCGCTAGATATTAAGCTCGTTGAGGAACTTCCGCTAGGGTTACTAGCAGGAGAAGCTTCCAAAAACATTGCAGCTAGGGTTACTAGCAGAAGCAATTGCAGAAACCCTAAATCTTTGATCTAACACCTTGTGATGGAACATCTCACCCAAGAAGTAGATATTCATATGTGTCCTAACTCAACACACCTCTTGGCTCTCTCAGAAGACATAAATGATGAAGTTGAAGTTTTGGATCAAGGCATGACCAGTTACCAGTCAACTGAAGACATGTGTGAAATAATCAGTCTTTTACACTACTCATCACTCACCGGGACGATTGAAGTTGATATATGGATAATCGATAGTTGAGATTCTAGGCACATGACGTGAGATCAATACAGACTCTCAAAACTAAATGAGAGAAAGACATCATACAAAGTGGAGCTTGGAGACAAAAGCACTTACCCTGTCGAAGGATTTGGACAAGCTTCCGTCAAGTTGGAATCATGTAATCATGTTCACTTAAGCAATGTTTATATGTACCTGGTTTAGAAAAGAATCTTGTATCAATATCATGTTTAGAAGACAAAGGAAACATAATATCTTTCATGGATAGAAAGGTGTTATCATGGCATAAGAATTCCAGCATAGAGGATTCTAGGGTTATTGGAAGTCATGAAGGAAATTTGTATAGACTACTAGAACAAAATGAAGAAGCTCTAGTACATGACGAATTCAACCCTAATGAACTTTGGCATAGAAGGTACACTCATATCAAGCGTTACCTTTCCTCAAAAAAATGGTTGAAGGAATACCTGAATTGAAATCTACACATGAAGGAATTTGCAAAGGGTGTGCCCTTGGGAAGAATATCAAGAAACCATTCCCAAGCAGCAACAAAAGATCCAAGGAAATCCTAGATCTAATACACTCAGATGTTTGCGGTCCAATTCTAGTCATATCTCTAGGAGGATCTCTTTACTATGTAATCTTCATAAATGACTATTCAAGAAAGACGTGGTTGTACCTACTAAAATCAAAAGACGAAGTATTCAACAAGTTCCAAGAATTCAAGGCAGAAATAGAAAACCTTGCAAACAAGAAGATCAAGACATTAAGAATAGATAATGGAGGAGAATACACCTGGAAGGAGTTCGTTGCATTCTGCAAATCGGTAGGGATTAGGAGGGAGATGATTGTTCCTCATAATCCTCAAAAAAATGGTGTAGCGAAAAGAAAGAATAGATCTATCGAAGAAACGGTAAAATCCTTATTGAACGAACAAGGTCTATCCATGTTCCTATGGGGAGAAGTAGCAATGACGACAATATATGTACATAACAAAATCTCTCATCGTATATTGAAGGACATGACACCAGAAGAAGCATTCTCAGGTAAGAAACTTAATGTAGAAAACCTAAGAATATTTGGATGTCCAGTTTACTCTCATATTCCCAAAGATAAAAGGAATAAACTAGAACCCTCGGGAAAGAAGGGGATATTCGTGGGATATAGTGGCTCATCCAAAGCCTATAGAATATATATTCCAGAACAACACAAGATAGAAGTAAGAAGAGACGTAACATTCAATGAAAGGATGGCCTTCAGGAAATCCATCGAAGAAATTATAGAAGAAGAAGAACTTGAAGAACCTAATGAAGAAAACACAGAAAACGAAAATAATGAAACGGATCAACCTAATCATCCTATGGAGCCATGTGAGAACATTGATTTAGACATCATACCAAAGACGAAGAAACAACCAGCTTTGCTTGAAGCTACATTACAATACGGAGAAAGAATCAAGGTTCCAAAAGGAACATCCAGGAAGAGTAAGAGACCGAAACGATTCTCAAGTTATGCAACATACATGACGAAGCTCCTAGATGAAGGACCTACCACATTTGAAGAATAATTCTAAAAGGGACAATGGAAAGAATCTATGACGGAAGAACATCAATCCATTATGAAAAATGAAGTATGGGAAATTGTACCCAGACCTAAGGAAAAATAAGTGGTAACCTCAAAATGGGTATACAAGATCAAACATGCAACAAATAGAAGCATGGATAAATACAAGGCAAGATTCGTGGCTAGAGGGTTCTCCCAAAAGGAGGAAGAATATTATGACAAAACCTTTGCTCCAGTGGCAAGGTATACCTCCATCAGAGCTATCATATCTCTTGTCTCTTCCATGGGATGGAATCTACACCAGATGGATGTAATAACAACTTTCCTCAATGGAGATATTGAAGAAGAAGTGTATATTGAACAACCTCAAGGATTCGAAGTACATTCCAGAAACACTCACGTTTGTAGATTGAAGAAATCTCTATATGGACTCAAGCAAGCTCCAAGGGCTTGGTATGCTAGAATGGACAACTATCTAACAAGACTTGGTTTCTCCAAGAGTCATGTAGATCCAAACCTTTATTACAAAGTCGTGGATAATGCACTTGTAATTCTACTATTATATGTTGATGATCTATTCATAACAGGTGAAGAATCTCTAATTATCTAGTGCAAGAAGGAATTATCCTCTGAATTTGATATAAAATATCTAGGTCTCATGCATTACTACTTGGAACTAGAAGTATGGCAGAAGCGTGGTGAAGTATTCCTTGGACAAGGAAAGTACGCAATAAAGATCCTTCATAAATTTGGAATGATGGACTGTAAGTCCATGGACACTCCTATGAATGCAGATATAAGAAAAGTGAAAGTCCCAGATTTTGATATAGTTGATCCATCTCTATATCGACAACGAATTGGATCATTGATGTATTTAGTAAATACTCGACCAGATATTTTATTTGCTGTAAACACATTAAGTCAGTTCCAGGTGGAACCTAGACAAGAGCATTGGATAGCTACAAAGCATGTCCTAAGATATATTCGTAGGACAATAAACTATGGCTTGAGATATACCGCATCCAGTGATATCCAACTTCATGGATTCACAGACTCTAATTGGGCAGGAAGTACAGAAGACAAAAAGAGTACTTCAGGAATGTGTTTCAGCTTGGGCTCCGCTATGATATCTTGGGGCAGCAGGAAACATAAGTCTGTCGCACTCAGTACAACAGAAGCAGAGTATATGATAGCTTGTGAAGCATGCACATAAGCAATATGGCTAAGGAAGTTAATCTCCGGTTTATTTCATCACATTCCAGAATTGACCATAATATATTGTGATAATCAGAGTTGTATAAGATTTTCAAAACATCTAGTGTTTCATGAAAGGTCGAAGCACATTGAGATCAAATACTACTTTATTCGAGATAAATTCCAGGAAGGAGAGGTAAAGCTCGAGTATATCCCCACTATTGAGCAGACAACAGACATCCTAACAAAACCTCTATCAAGAATCAAGTTTGCATATTTCCAAGAGAAGATGGGGATCATGGAAATAAATCCCTTAACTGAAAGGGAAGATTCTCCAAGCTAGGAGAAGGTACGGAAAAATATTCTTGAAAACATTTATTTTTGTGACTTAAATGAATCTCCAAGATTAGGAGGGAGCACTGAAAATATTATTTATCTTTGTAATTGAAAAATAGTCCAGATTGGACAGATTCTTTCCTGTTTGGAAAGTGGATTGAGATTTCTGACGAACAGTGACTTCCTATTGTGGTTAACATAGGAAGTAGTATGATTGTTGATGTATCATAGACAACGAATTCCCATTGTGGTTAACATGGGGAGTGGTCTAGGGAAGTCTCTCTTCTTGAAGATTACTCAAGAATACTGGCGCGCCTCGCCGGACAATGATTTCTCATTGTGGTTAACATGAGGAATGGTCCATTTTTGGAGGTTGATATAGGACAATCTTTTCCTCTTGTGGTTAATGGAGGAAATGGTCTGGACAATCATTCCTTAGGGTTATACATTCTCTCTAGGGCACACCTTGATTAGTGTAGGAAGAATGGTCCAGGCTCAGCAATTAGGGACAAACATTCCTTAGGGTTATAAATTCTCTCCAGGGTACACTTTGATTAGTGTAGGAGGAATGGCCCAGGGTGGGGAATGGTCCATGACAGTCATTCCTTAGGGTTTATACATTCTCTCTAGGGTGCACTTTGATTAGTGTAGGAGGAATGGCCCATGGTGGGGAATGGTCCAAACATTCCTTAGGGTTTATACATTCTATCTAGGGTGCACTTTGATTAGTGTAGGAAGAATGGCCGAGGGTGAGGAATGGTC
>WSFP011479382.1:0-16422 GCA_009831015.1 Picea engelmannii
CCACATATGTCAAGTGGCACTATATCAAGCTCTACTTCATCATGATACTTAGAAGTGATTGCAAACTTAATTTTACATTGCTTGGTTACTTGCAAATTGTTATCACCACATATCCATCCCAATGGATATGGTTTAGGATGTGAATTAGTTTCAAGTCCCAAGTTATTTACAACATCTTCACTGATTAGATTGGCTTGTGATCCACTGTCTACAAGAGTATCAACTTTAACATTATGTGTTATAACCCTTATGTGGAAAAGTTCATTCCTTTTACACTCATCATTTACATCAACTGAACTAGAATAACTAGAACTTGCAACAAAATTTATACCTCGGATTCCCATAGCTACAACCTGTGTCTCATCACCGGAATCTGATCCAAGATCCACTTGAATTGTCGCAGATGTGGTCTTCTTCCTTCCTTGATTGGCATACTTCTTTGGCTTCATTTCAGGATGTAAGGTCCAACAATGATCTTCATCATGACCTACCTTCTTGCAATGCTCACAAGTAGGATTCTCCTTTCTTGTCATGGCCGTCTTCTTCTCTTTCATTTTCCCTGCATCCTTTCTTTGCCAAGTATCTGTAGAAACTTTATCACCAACATTCCCTTTACTTGATTCAATGTGAATGGCTTGTACACATACTTCATCAAAGTTAGAAGGATTTAGCATAAGAATAGTGTGCTTGAGATAATAATGTAAACCATCGATATATTTTAGGAGTGTCTCTTGTGTATATAATGGAATACCCAAATTTAAAGATTTCTTACGAAATATTTGAGTATATTCTTGTACACTTTAACCTTTTGATTGCCTTAAACATTGCCAATTCATCATTTCTTTTTGCATGTAAGCTAAAGGGTAAAACTGTTGTTTTAATGCAATAACAAAATCATTCCAGGAAGAGAATTTTTTACCACTGTTCTTAAGATCGTCTCTAGTTCTGCTTTCCCACCATATGAGAGTTGTGCCTCCCAATTTGAGACTTTCTAGTTGGATCTTAGTTTCATCATCAACAATCTTTTGTATCATGCAATAGACTTCTAATTGTCTCACCCAATTATCTATATTTTCTACATCTAATTCACCATCATAAGTGGGTAATTGAAACTTTACATCTAACTTTAATAACGGCATATCAGAAGAATGATGAGTTTTTTGCTTATCCTTGGAGGAATGCACACTTGCTTCATTATTAGATGATGAGGATGAAGGAGAAGAAGGTTTTGAAGGTCCACCACCTCCAACTCCTCCTTCTGCTTTTACCAAAGATTCACCTTCTTCAACTTTTGGATTCCTTCGCTGACCTCTTTCATGGTAAAGCTCCTCTACCATGGCTTACATCAATTTAAAGGCCTCGAAGAAATCATCTTCATATTTGAAGGGACCCAATTTCCCTGGTGAAGACATCTCTTGCTTATGCGGTCTCCTTTGAATCTCTGTGTCAAGAGCCTCAAGTTGGCCTTCTCCTCACTTGAGTTTTTCTCTGGTGAGCATCCAATGCTTGCAATTCCTATCAAACCTTCAAAACCAAATGCTCTGATACCATAAAATTGATCCAAAAATGAAGGTATTACTAATCACTTCCAAGTTAGTTTAATGTACTTTAGGCATCGGATCGATAAGAATGTGATATACATAAACTTATTATCTTGTTTGCGGAATATCAAATGTAACTTTTACTTGATGCTTATGAATGAATAAAGAGATCATCCATTAATATCCATGCTGCAAATTAAGAGAATAGGACAGAAAAATAGAAAGACAAATAGAGATAAGAGGTTGATAACAGAGTTCACCAATCGTTGGCTACGTCTTCGAGCCCGCTTCCAAGTGGAGGACCTCTTTATTTCTCTTTAAAATGCTCAAAGTTCTCTTACAATGCTCTTTGTTGTTACATTACATGCTCCATGTCTATTGTGCAAGACCTCCTTGCTCAGATTCACGCATGCACCATCAAACTCTTCTCAAAAACATGGCAAAAGTGCCTCTCAAATCATGAGAAAAGACCAAAAATTACAAACTGCCCCTTCAAAACCCTGCATCAAAAAGTCTCCTACAAGCTTCAAAATCATGGTTTATATGGATTTTGAGGATCATATGAGGAATCCCAACTTCCCTCAAGATATGGCCTCTTTTTGGGATCAAATCCCCCTTCAAATGGCCCAAAATCCTCAAACAAATCCATTTTCGGGGCTAAATATCAGTCAGAATCAATTAAAAATTACATAAACAGGCTTAAAAACCCACTTTTAACTTTAGGATAAGGTTAATCCCCCAAAGGAAGGGCACGCGCCCCCAAATAGGGTCACATAACACCATAAAACCATGGGTTGGGGATTAGCCCCAGCCCCCTTCCGCCCACATAGTAATATGTTACAATTTAAATAAAATTAAATGCATATTATTTAGCAAGAGACATGTGGGGCACGTTGGTGTTAGTGCACTCCTTAAGGTGTTGGATTGGTGGGTGGTCTTGGGTTCAAAACCCATGGACCCCAAAATAATTTTAACACTTGCCATTCGACCCTGACTGGGTGCCACGTGGCAGCCTATGTCTGGGCCACGTGGCACTTCTTCAATTGTTAGCAAAGTGCCACATGTCAACCTTTGAGTGGATCTACCATCTACATCTGCCCAGTCAACTACTGCCACATGTCACACTACCATTGGTCCAAGTCTTCATCATGAGGTGTCATTGGTGATGTCATGTTTTCATCATGTTGACGTCATCATTGACTTTTTACCAGTCCTTTGACTTTTTCGCTATTTGAGAAAACGGTTAGAGTATGATAACTCTCGCATACAACATCCATTTGAGAAAGTAAATATATTGCCGGAATCAGCACGACGAGCCGGTTGGAATGGAATTGATTTCATCCAATTCTGAGAACTTTTATTTTTGAGCATTTTATGAGCCTTGGGAGCCTCCTGGATCATTAATAGTGACTTGGTCACAATGAAGAATTCATTAGCTAGTGACTTCGACAACCTTATGGAGTTCCCTGAAGAAGAACTAAAACAGTGGTTTGTTACATTTGTCAATGACAATGAAGACCACTTGTCATCCATAGAAAAACTGGAACACAAATAAATGGAGGATGATATTTTTGCCCTTCAAGTTAGGCAACAAATCACCATCACATAAAAAAAAATGATATTGATTACTGGATTAAGAACGCCTTGCAACAAATTACTAACCCACAATATCCACCACAAATAGTTTCTTCAACAGTTTCTTTGTAGCTAGTCTATTTTTTCCAACTGCTTTTTCTATCCTTTTCTTTTGCTCAGTTGGGAATTGGTCATAATTATTTGTTTTATTTCCTCTACACATTTAACACTGCCTTCTAACTATCTTTCTCTATTTTTTCCAGGTCTTTCTTCTATTTACTGGTCAACGAGAGCCCCAATCCCAATCCATTTGCACAAACACATTTACTTAGTAGAGACTTTATTTAAAATAAAATTGCATATTTTTTAACTTGCCCGAGCACTGTTTAGCATCGATGGCTAATATTTTCCAGGCTCGTACTTTAAAACTGATTTTTCAACTCTGCTTTCACTCATTACGATTTTTCAATAGAACATCAATTTAAGTTCTCTACATATGTGCTACTTTACTTGTATTACAGGAAATCCTATTTTGACTTTTAGACATCTTTCACAAGCATAATCTAAAAAACAACTGCATATTTTATTGTCCTTGCCAAAGAATTGTTTTCGCATAGATTCTCATTGGTTTTCAACCATTTGGGTTTCTATATGAATAGTCACTTAAGTCTTAATTATGTATCATTTTTCAATAAAATATCATGTCCAGTTCTCTGCATATGTGGATATTTACTTTCATTGTGCAAAAATTCCATTTCATCCTTTATGTTATCATTTGTAAATTTTATTGCACATTGTAAATATTGAATAGAATGCAACCTTGTCACAATTTATATTGCCCATTTAAATTGCATGTAAACTGCATACGCATCTATCCTATTCCATTCAATATTTTTTGTTGCATCAAAATGTTGTTTTTATTTTGTCTTATACACAAAACAAGTTTTCTTAAAAGCCAAAACATTGACAATTCATCTGGTTTTGCAATGTATTTGTCCTGTTAGGTTTTATGTACAATGTGTTTTTCTCATGTTTTCTTCAAAAATGGTGTTGCATGTTAACCTGGAACTTTGACAATATTGTTGGTTCTGGACTATGTTTCATGTCTTTCATAATATGCAAATTGTCTTTTGTCAACTTCAAGGAAACAAAAAAAAAAGGTCATAACAGTAAACAATTACTTGAAGTGATGCTCACAATTTCAACCTATGTACAAGCAGTTATATTGTATCCTCCATATAGTTTACATAGCTTTAGGCCAATTGTAGCGTTATCACACTTTACAATGTTCCCGCACATCTTGGCCTCCACATATAGTCTGCACAAGCAACATATATTGCACACGGAACTCAATCACATATGTTTTCCTCATATCCTAAGCTATGTAAAATTTGCATTGTATCATGAACATCTTGGCTTCTATAAACGCCACATTCATTAAAAGCAAAGGAGTGTGTCTGGATTTTCCATAACGTATCATTCATTCAAGGATTCTATTTGATATGCCTGCAAGGTTTTCACCGTAAGAAACACAAGTTGTACACTTTCCAAATAAAATCCCAAGGAGCCATAGTATGTATTTATAGGGATTGTGTTCATGCATCTTGGTGTGGAGGTGTGGAAGTTATATCTTGGTTGTGCAGGGATATACTTGTGTGGATGTGTGAAAGCTATCTCTATGCGGAATATATGTTTGTTTTTGTTGTTGATTTTTTATAACATTGATAACATTGATAATATTAAGTAACATTTGATAAAATTGATAGCATTGATAAAATTGCATATTATTAAGTAAGATATATTTAATATTTATTTTTTCGGAAAAAAAAAATTATAATATAATTATTTTTACATAAAAAAATATTGTATTATTTGATATTATTTAATATATATTATTTTTGAACGTGTGACCTATCTTTGATGGTGTGGAAGCTATATATGTATCTGCACCTATATATGTACTATATGTGTAACAATATTCTATTATTGATAGCATTCATAATTGTTAGACTATTCACTATGCAGGGATATACCTGTGTGGAGGTGCATGTTATATTTGTAGCTTTCACACAGATATATCAATGTTATCAATAATAGAATATTGTTATGCATATATTCGGCACATATATATTTATGCTAAGGTGTGGGATATATCTGTTTGGCACAGATATAGTTGTGCGGAGGTGCAGAAGCTATATTTGTGCAGAACATATATAACTTGCACACTTTTGCACATCTATATATGTGTAGTTCACATCGCTTCTCCTCATCTTCAGTTGTGCAACCTCTTTAAAAAGTTTTGTGGTAGATTTTTTTTACATAGTTATATGCTAAATTCCATGTCTTTTGTCGACAATTACAGGAAAATAACTTTGAGCGAATCCTTCCATCAACACACTTCACATTGCTTTTGTCACATCTTTGTCTTTGCATACTTCTTTTTACTAAGTTTACTTAGTTGGATGCCAAATATCGTATTCTACGCCGATAATTTTACATGTTATGCTTCTAGCACATGCCAACATCTGCACACTTCACATTGCTCTCTACACAATTTTCATTGCTTCCGGCACATCCTGGTCATTTATCTCCTTTATATCTAGACAAATTTACTTCCACACAATACAAAATGTCAAAGTGAACATTTGCTTCTGCTAGATATGTTTTATTTTTATTTTTATACATTGTCCAATGTCAAATCTGATCTTCTATGTACATAACTTTACTTCCTTTTTTTCCACACACTTTTGACTAGCTCTTATCTTCCAAGCATCTACAACTCCATCAATTTCATTTATATATGCACACATTTACTTCTGCACAATAGAAAGAGTCAAACCAAACACTTGGTTATCCTATTATTTATTTTCGTTCCTATTATTTGCAATGTTTTAAGATCAAGTGACTGAGCATTGTTATGTTGCTCATGATCAAACTTATTGCAAGTTTTTTATGATTGGTAATTGTTGTAAATGTATTGGGTCGTGGAATATTGATTGGTGTCCTCTACTAGGATCAAATTTCCGAGACTAGGCTTATATTTTAAATCAAATAGAGATTGTTCACTGGAAACAACTAACAACAAAAATTTAAAACATTTTTCGTGGTTTCAATAAAACAACGAGTCAGAATCGTTGTTCATTATGCATATTATAATTTATAGGTAATTGTTTTTACTAATATTTTGATATTATAAAGTTATCTATTTTTATGTATTAAAAATTATATAGATGCTCGCCTCTACATAGTTGCTTAGGCTATGTGTTACCAACCTTTGTATTAAAAAATAAAAACAATTCGTTAAAAGTAAAGTCAGGTTTGATAATTCACTTTAAAAAATAATAAATCATTTATAATTGATCTAGAAAATATGTTTTTCCTTTTCTTAAACATCCACGAAACCCCCCCCAAAAAAAAACAAATCCATGAGAGAACATGGGGAGGCTGACCATTTTCAAAATATTTGGGTCTAAAAAACAAGAGTATCATATAGACCCATCTAAGGGCATCACATGTCACTTACAAGGAATTTAACCTGGGTGGGGAGGATATCAACCATTCCTCCCAACCACCCAAGCTACATCCAATGGATAATTAAAATTTGTTTTTAATATACATATAGACATAAAAAAAATTGTTATGTTAGACATATGCATATGCATAAGCATAAGAATATTCTATTGTTAATAACATTGACAACTATTAGACTAGCTCTTTGCAAGGATATAGCTCTAAATATTTTAGGTTGCTTATTTCTACAATGTTTTATGTTAAATATACATTTAGTTTAATTTACTTTTACTTTTTTTTTACTCCAAATATTTTACATTGCTTGATGCATAAACTAACATCCCCATTGGTCATTTCACTTTTTTCACTAAGTTTTATTCCACATTGAACAATTTGCTTTTTTGCTCACTTTTACAAAGTTTTATGGTTATTGTCCTTACTATAGCATAAACAATAATGTTGTTTTTCTTTGTTATATGAATTATCTTTTCAGAAATACAATTCATTATCTATGCATCTACTTATACTAAGTCTCATTGTTTACCAAATGTTTTCCACTCAACAACATATATTTGCCAATCGGTAGGGACTGTGATGCCATGCAACCCTTGTTATATATTTGAAAGAAAAAATCTCAATTGAAGTGTTCACTCGTTGTTTAAAAGTGTGTGGTCATATGGTGGGCATATTTTTTGAATGGGATCGATTTCTTTGAAAATGTATAGTATGTTTAGTCCGATTTTTACTTGGAATAGAGTAGGTAAAGATGAAATTTTGATTTTTTTTTTTTTAGATTTGAAGGAACTGATAACTTGTTAAGATTATATGGGTAAGGTCTAGGTTCAGCATCACTATAATCGTTAGGCTAGTGTTAATAAATTAAAATTCAACACTTAGCAGGTAACTTATGATTTAGCAAGGACTGAGACATCTGGAGACACCCGCGAAGGGGTCCCACTCATGGAGGGCACCTACCCTCTTAACCTTGTCATAATGAGCTAGAGTTTCATAGAGGATTTGACCCAGAGTGGAAAGAGTTACAAGACCTACCTCCCAACCATCTCATGAAAATACTTCAACCCTAACATTAAAAAATATGTCACAAAAGTTTTTGAATTGTATGCTTAGATACTAATGTAATATGTCTCTCAGTGATTATAAGCAAGTTATCTATGAGTTTCTCAGTGGTTATAGGCAAGTTATATATGAAAACACATAGGATATAGATCAAAACTTGACTATGAAGGAAGAACTTATAAATTTATGATTGGAAAAAAATGTTAAACTATGTAAAGATTGTAGGGTTCCATTGAGATAAAGTTCACTAAGAGGATGCAGACCAAAACTTAACCATGAAGTAAGAACTTATTATTGGAAAAATATTAAATTTTTATCTATTTGAAGTGTGTGGAGTTGCATGGGATAAAAATAGTTTCTAGTTTTAGTGTCAAGAACAATTTTCCCTTAAAATATAATGGGCAACACTAATTATGTCGTTGAAAAAAGTTGGGTATACTTTACAACGTAATATGGATGAGATATATAATGTAATAACGTTAATAAATGAAAATGAAAGAAAAATTAAAGTCCCTGATATAAATGTGATAAATAAAAATGCTAAGCATAGTACTAAAAAAGAATATAAAAAATCCAACAATGATAATAAATTAAAAATATATATAATAATAAAGTTTTCATCAATTTTATTTTTTAATATATGGGTTTTCATTAAAAAAAAAATTAATATATCGGTTTTTGTTTTGATGTGATTTGTAGTGTGATCCAAAATGGATCATTATATAATTTTCCATCTATCTTGGTACTTTCTAGGTAGAGAAATTGGAGGAATTGGCTTACAGGGCCCATTTTAGCGGCAGGTCCCAATTTGGATATTTTGAGTCTGAAACCTTCCAAAGCCATTTTGATGAATCAAATGGAATTTTTTAGGGTCAAGATTTTAAGAGAATATATTTTATCCCGTTGACGTTAATCTATACATTGAAACCTTTCCAATGGTGTGAAAATCACCTCAATTGGAGCTCGTATGCCGAAGTTATGTCTCCCACAAGTTGACCGACATGTTGACCACCATGGTACTGATTGGATGTCATGTCAACTCCCATTACTCACACATGTAGGGCTAGTCACATGGTACTTTCAACAAGATTCTAAAAGGTCCAAAAATAGTATTGCTAATTGAGGGTTAAGACATTCAAAAACCCTAACCCTATATGACTATCATGCTATGTTAAATCATGGGCCACTAGGAGGAGAAAGGGTTCCATTCTTTAGCATTGTGATTATTTCATAGTTGAACAAAGAATATAGGAGTGGGATTTTAGAGCATAATATAGGAGGAAGAAGATGATGTAGTATCCATTCAAGCCATGGCATCAAAGGAAACTCCATAGTGAGTGCCCCATTTCTTTGTACTTGCATTTCATAGTTGAATAAAAGACAACAAAGTATAGGCTTCACCTTCTAGCTAGGTTTTCTCTTGTATTGGGTTTCTCAGGATACATCTTGTGTTCGTTTTTGTGGATTGAGTGTTCTTTTGATTGTTCTTTCATTTTCATATTTCAGCTATTTTTCGAAATTTGAGCAATAAGCTAGTGTTAATAAACCTAAGATATAAGAAAATAAATTGACATCACTTTAGGCAAAGTCAAGTGTAGAATGTGCAAGAGTACACCACCGATGTAGACGACCAATGGATCCATTGGCATCACTTTAGGCAAAGTCAAGGGTAGAATGTGCAAGAGTACACCACCGAGTTTAGGAAGATGGCGATCATTTTGGTTATCTATCCTTAGAACCCAGACGTACTCCTCAAGTATATGATGGGTCTACACAGTCATCTGTGAAAGAGAGTGATGTTATTCAAACCCAAGACCATTGGTGAGGCCTATGTGCAAGAACAATACTTGGAGAAAATAGACCATAAGAAAGGACATCCAAGTGGTTCTGAACAAAAAGACCACCAAGATGCTTCTAAGGAGGGAAGAAGAATCTGAAAGAAAAAGACAAGAAAACAAAAGTTGTTGCACATAAATGCAAGGATCCAAAAAAACCCTTCAACCATTTCAATATTGATGGTCACACCGAAGATAAGTTTTCGAAGCTACATCCAAAGTTGAATCCAAAGAATCGTAAGAAGGATGTCGAGAAGAAGTGTTGATCAAAAATATTGTTTTATGATCTTAATATCAACCTCATGAGGATATGAATCCCCCTATATTTTTATAGAGGTGGTACTCCTCTTGTTCTTATGATTACAAGAAAATAAAATGAAACAAAACAAAGTTTGAGAAGGACTAGGCTTAAGATTTACATTCAAGGAAAACAACACCTGAGATTTGGGACCAGGTGTTAAAAGAAAATCAGATGTACAATATCTACAATGTGAATAGATAAGATGCATACATAATATAAAGGACATATATATCCATCACAACATTCATCAGAACATTTAACAATACCACAAATAGAGAGAACAAGAAATGGACCGCAAATATAAGAGAGCTTTAAATTATATTTCAATAAAGTACCAAAAATATTATGATAGATAGAACATTGAGAATACAACAATGTAATATCCCAAGTGGCTCTCTCGGAGTCTGAAAATTAATAATGAGTCTTTAAATACAAAGTAAATGTCTTTAAAGAATGTAAAATGTGTTTGCCTTTCAAAGAGGACTGGGATTGGCTCTCGTGGATCGTAAATGAAAAGACCTGAAAGATAAGAGAAGGAAAACCAAGAATCATCCTAAATCTCAAAAAAAAACGAGTAGACAAAGGAAAAGTGATAAATGATTGTAGTGGAAATGGACAAAATAAAAACTGAAGAGTAGAATTTATGTTCAACTCACTGTGATGGATAAATCCCTTATCTTCACTTGCTTGCAGTTGGATCCTTTATAGACATATGTTGTAGTTGAGGTGGCATAATTGCTCTAACTGTTTCTTGATTTTTTGGTTCAGTAATTTCAATTAACGCCTTTTTCAACCATTCCTCAATGTACTCTCTCAAAGGTTCCATGGTGATTTCATGTTTGGTTTTAATCTCGAATAACTACCTTTTAAATTCCCTCAGGTCTAGTTCTTATTGATGAAATGTGTCATCCACCTCATGATTTATGTTGATATACCAAATAAAACATCTTTCAACTCCATCCTCGAAAAATTCTATGGTTTCGATAAATTCATTATCCCAAGTAACTTTTAATGTTTTAAGTTGTCTGATTAAAGATATTTGGTTAATATCATGGTATCCATCAATAAATTGGGACCATCTAATTCCTTGGTAAGACCCACAAGCTTACGAAATAAATCACTCTTTTTATTCCTTAGGGCCTCAGTTTCATTTATCATTTCTCTTCATTCTTTAATTATCCTTAACCAATAGGAATTAATTTGCTTCATACGATAAGGCGACAGAAATTTGTGTTCCTTTCTCCAGACTTCATTTAAACTAGAAACTTTAGTTGAAAATGTATTTACATATTCCTTGAAAAATCCTTCATCATTCTCCAAATATTTCTACAAACATTTTTGAAATTCTATGTTCTGGAGGAAAAGGTAGCAATATTTTGGGCAAGCTCCCAAATTTCCTAAATTATATCAGCCCATTTTTGTATGGTACACCAACATATTTTCTTACAGCTTGCAATAAACTTGATGAGCCTTTGTATTTCATACTTCTTTCAAGGAACTCCTCCAATTAAAGTATAGATTGCATAGAACTTGAAGGTTTTAGGAACAATGGTGTTGATACCAGAGAAACTTCTAATTATGTTACTCTTTTCTTTAGTTCCAAATTCTCTTTCTCCGTTTTTCAATTGACTGTCTTAATGCATCTCCAGTGGATCCATGAAAATCTGCAATTTTAGATGGTGTTGTTGCTCCATCCAACTCAATAGAGTATTTCCATCGTTCAGAGGAATTTTTATTCTTGGTATTAAATTTTTCTAACAATAACTTTTTGGTTTCACAATTGTAATCCGCATGGTATAGAGTGACAAACTCCTTTTCAAATATCTTGGGATCCCGAGTCATAATAGCATCAACTATTTCTCTCGTCTCTAACAACCTTTGTGCAGACCAGTCAAGTTCTTCAATGATTTCATCCATGTCCATAGCATGGGGACTTTCCTAGTCTTCTAGTGCGTTTATTCCCACTAATGACATTTTTTTATAGGAGTGTGTGCAACATGTGTTTTCTCAAGTCTTTTTCTTGGTGGGTTTTTATCTCCACCGTCATTTGTGTTAGGATATTTAGACACTTAGGAGTTGGTTAAGATCTAGTTGGTATAATGTGTCGTTTGGTAAAAGTGTGTTTCTTTAGCATACATTAGTATGCATTTGTAGTTAGGAAATATGATGGTCACGATATGTTCCCGACATAGAGTGATCTGATGGTTCATACTCTCCTCTATCTTAACGGCCATTGATCTATGGATTAACACCTGATTGGTCCATGATATCTATTTAGATATCATGGAGGGTCATTTGTCGATGATCGATTGTAAGAAACTCTCTTGTAAAATCTCTCTATAATCTTTTTCTTTGCATTAATAAACTTCTACAAGTGGTCGCATTGGTTGGGGTCGTGGATGTTTCCCCGTAGGGGTTTTACCACGTGAAAACATCGTTGTGTTGATCTTTGCTCTGTTACCATGTTTGAAAACATAGGTATTCCAACAGAGGATGAACACCTTCAGCAACCATTCACATAACTAGATCAAAGATCATAACAAATTGAGCCTCCAACTGGTGTTTTTCTAGTATATGTTCCACTGGATCTATTCTTCATTCTTGATGGAGTGATTCTTTGAGACGTTGTCAGTGAGTTAGGGTTTTTATCGGTTGTTTCTTTGTTGTGTTGTTTGTATCCCACGTTTGTACTATTGACTTCTCATGTATTCTCTGAATTTTGGTAGGCCGCTAGTTCCTGGACATCCAAATTATCTCTGCCACCTTCTTGGAATTGTTCAATTCTGATAAAGTGTGAAGCATACCCGACTAACTACATATGTGTGGTGAATTTTCTATCTGGGTCAAAACCTTCAACAATTTTGGCTTCGTTCAAACCCATTTGTTTGTTCTAACTCATTTAGGTGAGTTATGTGTTTAACAATGCAATCCCCAATTTTCCATGGTAGGGGTATAAATTGTTTTTTCCTTTTGTCATGGAAGAAATGGGCCTAAGTTTTGTATTGCCTGCATACTATTCTAACAAATAGTTTATCTGATGTATAAAATGGTAAGAGTAAAGTTTCTCCTTACTCCCAAATACTCTAATTACAATGAATTGTTTGGGCAACTCATAAATCCCTTTTACAATAAGGAAGGAATTTGCTTCTAAGGATAGCCTTGATGTGCTTTGTCTAAATATTAACCTTTTGAATTCTAAGATGAAATTGTTGTGGAATAAGTAAAAACTATATTGGGCCTTATGTCTGTACAAAATTGAATACCAAGCATAAATTGGATCTAACTTAAAATCCACATGTTTTACACGAGGAAAATCTTCAAAAACATGGCCATAAGCAATGGCAAAAATGAGGTAAGAAGCCATATAGAATTTATGAGTTTTTTTTTAGGTTATTCAACTAGAAAGAGATTTCACATGAAATGAGATAACCCCAATCGATGACATCTTTTTTCATGTAGGTCATAATGCATAGCATACATGACATTTCTTGTTACAAACATAGTGAATTCCAATCCTAGAATGTGGGAAAATAGCGAAGCAAATTCTTTGTTTGGGTATTTTAGAAAGTTTACCTGGATTCTAGAAGCACCAAGGTTGCAGGTTGGGTCTTCTAAATAGTTTCTCAATAGTTTGTTCTCTTCCTTATGTTTCTTCAAAAATCCATCAGCTTCCTCACTCTTGAATCACATAGTTGGCGCAGGTAGTCGTAACATTTTAGAAAATGTTGAGGGAGCTAAAGAAATGGGTTGATGACCTTGCATTTGAATTATTCTTCGTTCATAAACAAATTTATCTGTGCACCATTGATTGATCTCTTTCATATCAGTTACTTATGGAACACATCCTCCTAATGTGATTCATGAGGTCTATATTAGTTTCACCTTCTTCTCAACTGGAGGAATATTTTTGTAGTACTTGTATGACTTGGACCACTGGAACTATTGTTCTTCACAACCAAGAGTGTTCAATGTATCTCCAAAAAATACTTCCTTCTTCTTACTTGACATATTTTCTTCTTTTTACAAAGGTGGGGCGACTGTCGATACTTACAGGTTAGCATTTTTATTTTATTTAAATTCCACTATGTATTGCCTTGGGAACTCAATCATTCGTAGATCATGCTTTAAATTTCATCAGTTGTCATGGGATTTGGATTTATTGTGACCCTTAATCAATGCATTGTTCATTAATAACGAAATTATGCTTTTAAGAGTGGTGGATGATGTGGAAAGGATAATTAATTTGACGGGAAATGGTGATGTGATGGTATGATAAACGGAAAGTGTTAAGTATGGAGGTGTAAAATGATGTATGAGAAATGTTACGGAAATGCAGACTTGTGGGGTTGTGGGGTTGCATACTTAAAATCTTGTGAAACAATCTTCGGGAAAGGGTGACAATTACTGCATTGAGATTCACGAATATGGTTAAGTGTTGGGAGAAATGTGGACTTGTGGGGTTGCGGACCTACGAGTCATAGAAAAGTGAGTAAGGAGATTCGCTTTGCAATGAGAAATATGGCTAAGTATGAAAAGAAGTAAAAAGTGGAAAGCGGATGCATACCTGTGGATTTGCAAAGGTGGAAACTTAGGAAAGGATTTAGGGATGGCACATGGATCTGCATCCTCATTGCTTGAATTTTGACTAAGTACCAAAATAAAATAGAAAAGGAAATGAAGTAAGAGTCTTGGTGAGTGCGGGGTTGTGGACTTGAGTAAGTCAAAAAAAATATTTAAGCATTGTTATGCAGCTCCACATCCATATTAAGTGCTTGGAGGTTTTCTTTTTATGTAAGAGAATAAAATTAAAGAAAAATAAGCTAAGAAAAATGTAAAAGAAATCCTAAGAGTGGTTGAATGACAATACTAGACTAGTAAAAAATATGGATCAACAAGAAGAACCTACTAGGCATGGATTCGAAAAACCAAGTAGAGAGTAGATCGAATGTGGAAAAAATATTGTATGCACCTTAGTGCGGGAGGAGGTGAATCTGAGTATCCTTCATCACAAGGAAGAGAAGGAAATGAAAAAACTCTTCCATATTAAGATCTTGGTAAAAAATACCAAGGTAGATACTCTATTTGATTGTAGTTCACAACCCAACCTCATAGCTAATGATCCAATCAACAAGATTGGGTTGGAGGGTCATGATCATCTAAGACCATATCCATTGGGATGGGTGAATAAGGATGTAGATATCAAAGTCACTACACAATGTAAGATCAAGTTTGTTATAAGTGCATATTTTATTGATGAAGTGGAGTTATATGCAGTACCCCTTGAAATGTGTGGTGTAGTGTTTGGAAACCCCCACATGTATATGGTGGATGTGATCTTCATGCAAAGAGAAAACTAGTACCACCTAATAAAGGATGGGAATCCTTGTATAATCAACACACACAAAGGTAAATCTAAGATCTCTATGGTAAGTGCCAACCAAGCCAAAAAGTTGACCAAATCTAGTAAGAAGTATGTATTTCTTTTCTTAAATGAGAATCATCTAGGGGAGGAATCGGTAAGAGTAAAGGAATACTTGGAGGGATGTACCAAATAGAAGAAACAATTGTTGGAAGAGTTGTTGCATTTGTAAAGAGAAGTGTTCCAGAACCTTAAAGGGATGCCACCTAAGAGGGAGGTGGAGCATGAGATATAGTTGTTTCCTGACTCCCCATTACCAAATATTGGGTCGTATAGACAAAGTGTTCTAGAAGAAAACAAAGTGAAGAAACAATTGTAGCAGTTGTTGGAGAAATGAGTAATTTAACCAAGCACTTCACCTTGTGGGTTACCTTTCATCATAATATCCAAGAAGGATGGGACTTGGATAATGTGTATCAACTATAAAGATTTAAACAATATCATACTCAATAATCGATACCCTCTACACTAAATCAATGATTTGTTAGACCAATTGCAGCATGCCAATTACTTCACCAAGTTGGATCTCAAATTGGGATACCACCAAGTAAGCATTAAACAAGAAGACACTTGGAATACAACCTTCAATATAAGGCACAATTTGTATGAATGGTTAGTCATGCCTTTCAGTTTATGTAATGGACTAGCTACTTTTATGTGATTGATGAATGATGTATTGCATCCCTATTTAGATTCATTTGTAATAGTGTATTTGGATGACATATTGGTTTATATCTCTACCTAGGAAAAGCACATCTCACATCTCATTCAAGTGTCAAAAACTATAAAAAAACATCAATTGTTGGATAACATTAAGAATTGTGAGTTTGCTCATCATCCATTGGTGTATTTGGGGTACATGATCGGTGAAGAGGAACTCAAGATAGATCTTGTGAAGATGGAGGCTGTCATCAAGTGGCCAGTTCCTAATAATGGCAGTAAAGTCGGGAGATTTGTTGGGGTGTCATAGTACCTATAGAAGTTCATAGCATCATTTTCAACAGTAGTTGTCCCACTCCATCCCATAACAACCAATGGTAAGAGTTTCTAATGGGGAAAGAATAAACAAAAAGCTTTCGATGACTTGAAATGGAAGCCCTTTGAATTGGAGATGGATGCGAGTGGATATGTTATGGGAGTAGTCTTGATGCAAGGAGGTAAGAT
>WSFP011479383.1:0-16422 GCA_009831015.1 Picea engelmannii
CTATTGTATGTAGATGACATGATTATTGCAGGGTCTAATATGCAGGATATAAATGTGCTCAAGAATAAATTATCTAATTCATTTGCAATGAAGGATTTGGGTGCTATAAAGAAAATAGTTGGTATGAGAATAAAAAGAGACAGGAAAAATCGCAAATTGACATTGTCTCAGGGTGAGTACATAGAGAAGGTGTTGGAGAGGTTTAGAATGCATAATGAAAAATCAATCAGTACACCTTTGGCCAAACATTTCAAATTAACCAAGGAAATGTGTCCCAATACACAGGAGGAGATAAAATACATGTCCAGGGTCCCTTATTCATCAACAATTGGTAGCTTGATGTATGTGATGGTTTTCACAAGACCAGATATTGCACATGCAGTGGCAATTGTGAGCAGGTATATGAAAAATCTAGGTAAATAACATTGGGAGGGAGTAAAGTGGATTCTCAGGTATTTGAGAGGTACTTCTACTCATGCATTATTTTTTGTAGGTTCAGACATTGTTCTATAGGGATATGTTGATTCAGATATGGCAGGTGATAAAGATAGCAAGAGGAGCACCATAGGGTATGTTTTTACTGTAGGTGGAACAACAGTAAGTTGGATTTTGAAACTGCAAAAGGTTGTTGCACTTTCAACAATGAAAGCAGAGTATGTTGCTGCTAAAGAGGTTAGTAAAGAGATGATTTGGTTACAGAGTTTTAAGGAGGAATTGGGAAAGAAGAAAGAGAATAACAGGTTGTACTGTGATAGTGAGAGTGCCATTCATCTTGCAAAGAACTCAACCTCCCATTCAAATACTAAGAATATACAACTCAGGTACCATTTCATATGATCCATCTTGGAAGATGAACATTTGAAGTTTGAAAAGATACATACTAGCCAGAATCCTGTAGACATGTTAACAAAGTGAGTAACCAAGGAGAAATTGAGTTCCTACTAAGTTTTAGTTGGTCTTCAAGCATGAAGGTGAAGATGAGAAATTTTCCATGTCCAAGGTGGAGTATAGTCCAACAAGTACATCAACAATGGAGTTTTTGTGATCAGTCTCCAAGTGGGAGATTGTTGGTTGTGGAGCTTGATTATCTTCCTAATTCAGAGGTTTGTTTCAGTTGTAATTGGACCCCATTCCATAACGGGGGGTGTGTGGGGGATTTCCTCCCACAACTATCGCTAGGAGGGTCCGCGGGGGGGGCAAGACAATTTTTGTAGCCCCCCCTGACGAGAGATTCGGGAGAAACATCCCCGAAGCAAAATATTGGGAAAAATTGCCTTGTAAAATATTGTAATTTCGTAGTCAATCGGGACCGTTCATTATAAGGTTGCAGATCTGATGGTAGAAGCCTTATTTTATGAGGGAATTGTATTGCAGCCGAGTATGTGTGTGACTATTATATTTTGAGAGAGGATATTGTGAGAGAAAGAATAGGAAGTTACAACGGTCATGCTCTAGGTCGTATCCCTTCATTTTGTTGGATAATAAAAGGAAGGACCTCTCAATTTCTCTGGTGGATGTGGCCCACATTGGGTGAGCCATGTATATCTATGTCTCTATTGTATTGTGTATCTTCTGTGTTTTATTTCCTCATTTGTTTTATTTTATTTCTCTGCAATCCTATTTTTATAACAATGACGATGTGTGTTAGAGCATGAAAGGCCAATGATACTATCAAAAGCGCACAAAGATATTGCAGGAGGACACTCCACATGTAAAGCGACTGTGGAAAATATTTTGTGCACAGAGATCCTGTGGCCCACACTTCGCAAGTATGATAAGGAATATTTCCAGTCATGTGATGTTTGTCAAAGGGTTGGAAAGCCATCCAGAAGGGATGAGATGCCTTTTCATCCATAAGTTACACTGCAGGATTTTGAGAAATGGGAAATAGACTTCGTTGGATCGATCAATACATCATCCAAAAGATCAGGATCAAGGTATATAATCACCGCGACAAAGTATTTGACTAGATGGGTCGAAGCAACACTAGTCACAGTCTGCAACACAACTTCTGTTTAATATTGTAGTGACAAGATTTGGGTGCTCGCACATTTTACTGAGTGATCAAGAGATGTATTTTATGAATAAGATGATTGCAACATTGTCTAAGGAGTTTCAAATTCACCATTGGAGGAGCACGCCATACCATCCTCAAGCAAATGGGATGTAGATGCTTTCCATAAGATTTTAGAGAATGCTCTAACCAAGATTTGCAACGTAGGAAGGGATGATTGGGATGAGCATATAGGACTACAAGCAAAAAGTTGACAGGACATACACCTTTTAGGTTGGTATATGGGAAAGAAGCAGTAATGTCGATGAAATTTATTGTGTTGAGCCTGCGCATTGCAACAATTACAGATCTTTCATACTTTGGTGCAATAGAGGAAAGATTCTTACAGTTGTTACAACTCGAGGAAGACCGATTTGTCGCAGGATTCCATTAGCAAGTCCAGAAGGCAGGAGAAAAAGCATGCCATGATAGTCATATTAAGAATAAAATATTCCAAGTGGGAGACTTAGTATTGCTATATGACAACAAGTTTATGTAGCATCCAAGAAAGTTTTGAATGCATTGGTTAGGTGCACAAGTCATTAAGTATGTGACAAAGGTAGGTGATGTGCAGTTGGAAACGTTGAATGGAGGAGTCCTGGGAGGAACGGTGAATGGGAGTTGGCTAAAACTCTATAGGGATGGTCGATCGTCCACGTACTAGTTTGCCTGTGTAAGAACTTATGTACAATAGTAGTGTATTATAGTAGGAAAAAGAAAAAATGGAAAAAGAGAAAATAAAAACAAAGGAAAAATAAGAAAAAAATAAGTAAGTTACAATGAGAGTAAGGGTGCAAAAGAAGTGAGTTTCACACATATGGATGAAACCGTGCCAAGTAGGTAAATTACGTGCAGAAGCGAAAGATGTGTAGTAAACAAATGGGTAAGCCAGAAAAAATGTGTGGATGAGGACATATAAAGATCGTTAAACGACATTAAAGAGGGGAAATGGCAATTCAAAAGCCGCAATGACAACACAACATGGAGACGCATAGTCATAAATAACAAAATCCAGTGGAGATCATGACAGACTGGAAAAGAAAGGAAAAAATCTAGCGAAGGATTTGGAATTAATGCAGCTTTAAAAAAAGTATTGAATGAACAATACTAAGGTATTAGACAATTAATACAGGTGGGAAGGTAAATGAACAACTGGTGAAGGGGCACAAAATTTGTGGGGGATCGACAAACATTGGTTATTGTTATTTGGAGTTGCATGGAGTAAGAGAAAGCCAAGAGTCGTATTGCAGAGCCTGAGAAAAAACACAGAGTTGAAGTAGTTGTCGCTAGTAACCATATTACAGAGATGGCACCATTAAAGGTAGCAACGACCATACCAAATAAATCCTGAACAAGAGCAAAAAAAACAATACCAAAGGTTGAGGAGACTCAGGAAGCATCATCATCGAAGCCCAGTTTTACTAGGGATTGAATTCTACCAATGAAGGATGATGCATAACCAATGACATTGAAGAAGGATGTCAAGTATCCATTGGCGATGCTCGACATCCCAGATGGGGTCATCATAGATGAATATATGTTAGGTAAGGTGCTGCAACTCAAGTATGCAGAACATGATATCACATACATAGCAAAGTTCCCTGAACTAGCGCTATGTGAATACTTGGAATTGAGAATAAATCCAGTGATGAACCAACCTGTACCTGTGCCAAAGGTTTGGGTCAGAGGGTTAGAATGAGATGACATATTGAATATGTTTGATATTCCACACTTTGGAAGGAGCCACAAAGTGAATGCATGTGTCAAGATGTTGCTAACCTGTGTGCATGGAGGTTAGTTATGGCTGGACATGCCAATATCCATAGACATAGATCTCATTTTCCATATCCCAGGCTTACTGACATAGGGGGAATATCCAACCTTGCTTTTTGCAGACAAGATGAGTGATAGTGCTCTGTCAGAGTCCATGAGGGAGAAATTTCTCACTGTCAAGGGAGACACGACTGCTACTAAACATAACTGATAACTTGACTCTTTCCCATCCTCTGTTTTTTTATATTTGATTTTTTTTTGTCTTTTTCATGTTATGAAATCCCGAAAAGGAATAAAAGAATGCTATAATACAATGGAGGAAATGAGTGTCGCGAATAAACAAACTAGTTTAAAGCGCAAGGAACATACCTATTCTCAATGCAAGTAATGTGTGCAGGATATGGACACTCGGGGGAATGTTTCCTCTAGGAATATATGTGTCAAGTTGCAGAGGAAATGAATGCAAGGTTGACAAATAGAGAGAATGCATAAGCAATGTGGTAAATAATCACAAATTGAAGTCGACATTAGGCTCAAAAGTGATAGTGAGAAAGATGAAAATTAATTACAACTTAACACAACAATTTTGGCAGCCCCATAGGGTAATAGTGAGAAAAAGATTCAAAAGAAGTGACGAGGCTTTGGCGCAAAGTCATGAAGTGACTAAACAGGGCTCCCAAGATTATAGAAAACACGCCAAAATGGATAGCAAGGTACTAACTAGGGCACCCATGAAGAGGAAGGCTCTACCACATACAATATGACACTTTTAATCAACTAGGAAAGGTTTGTGTCACAAGTAATTGGGATCAGCCTTAAATAAAATATGGAAATGATAATGAATATGCAAAGTGCAATAAAAAAATTACGTACCATATATGCTAGTAATCGAAAACATTACATGTCGAAGAGTCAAATGTCAGACTAACATGCTTAATATATGGGTAAAAAGCTTTGTTGTACGACATCAATCTTGAAAAAAAAGCACAACTAGACATCCTCCACGGTTTGGAAATCAGTACATTATGTGTAATTAAATGGTGAGGGAACCAAACTATAATAAAGTGGTTAAAAATTTGTGTTAAATAGTTAAAACACAACTTTTACCATATCATTTTGAATTTCTACCCAAACAGTGCTTTGGAGTGTGTTGAGGAAAATATATGAATTATCTTACTCAAGCATTTTCGAATCTTGCCTGGCCAAGACAAGATAGTCAGGAATATCACCCTATGTTTTATAGCCTCAAAAATATTTCCCAACCCACAAGTATTAATTACAAGGGTTTAGGCTGATTTTTTAATGAAAAGACTGTTGCAAAATAACATAATTTTTTTTATATAAGTTTCTGAAAATTATACAGATCACAGAAAGTAAATGTGGAGATCAAAAAACAAAAGTAACCAAGTCACAGGTTGTTACACATTATTTTGGTCACCCTAATGATGATTTCACAAACATGCGTTCAGGCTCCCAACATGAATTTTTGCCTGAGAAAAGCAACTTCTTTCCTCCTCTACAAGGCTGCTTTTTAGAAAGGGTCTGCAAGCTGCATATATTACACAATACGAAAATCTATGATTTCCGTAGACTGCTCTATAGCTGGCCTGCGGGATTTCTGTGTTATCCCCACTTTTTAGGGATAACTAGGAGATCATGTCTTGAGGCCCACAGGTCCTACAAATGGAGTACCGAGAGCAGGATTGACCTGAGCATGGCCTTGGACGACCGATCTTTTTCTTCTTCCATCAACTTTTTCTTGTCAGTAGCAAAAACATCCATCACCATCGGCTTGGTCCTGTATCAAAACAGGTTCTTGCTCCATGAGGTAATTGGTCCAGGTATCATGGTATGTGTCACTTTTGATCATTAAAACCTTTAAATATATGCATCTGATTCCTTTTATCTCTAACAATAGCCTGGATCTTACATTTACCCACTTGACCATGCTTGGGGGAATTGATAGGGTGCCCTAGCAAGCCTATGCCCATAGGTTTTGGTTTGCCACTAAGGGGATTTCTAAAAATTCATCGTCTGCTCCAATCATAACACCACTATTTCATCTTATCTCCCACTCATTTATCCCATTCCCCTTGTCCGGGCATTGGGTTGACCTATTTACAGGATTGCACCTTATCTCATGGGAAGAAGGGGCTAAAGGCCCAGAAGGTAAAAGCAGCTGGTAAAAGAC
Source organism: Picea engelmannii (assembly GCA_009831015.1). Lineage (NCBI taxonomy): Eukaryota > Viridiplantae > Streptophyta > Pinopsida > Pinales > Pinaceae > Picea > Picea engelmannii. The sequence continues at coordinate 6,018 of WSFP011479383.1, forward strand.
AAAAGCCTAGAAATAAAACCTCGAGATGCTTCGCCCAGTGATCCCCGAGAAGGCAGTAAAAAGCCTCTCAGCAAGAAACAAGAGGGACCCGAAAAATAACAAAAAAAGACTTACTCAGAGGATAGGGGGTCTCATCATGAGCCAACCTATTAGGTCCATGGGTACCTAACAGTATGACATTGCCGCCATCCGATTACCACGCCAGGGAAGTGACCTTTGGTTGCATGGCCAAGGGAAAGGGGGTCTCATCACGAGCCAACCTTCTCATCTCTATAAAAGTACTTGTGGGTAACACTGTCAGCTCTGGTCACCATGTCAAGGCAATGTCCCCTGGTTAGTTCTTGAACAAAAAAGCAAATAAAAAAGAATAAAAAGAATAAAGGCAAGAATGGGCTTGGAAAAAATGCATCTATGATAGGTACAACTCGCCTTCTACAAGGCACCCACAGTTAACACTTATGCATCCTTGGCCCTCACTGCACCCACATGTTTGGACATCCCTAGCCACATCACCTCACTTACATGGCTTGGATGAAATATTCCTGGAAACTTTCCTTTTCTTGTAGACACTAGCCCAATAGGACGCTTTGTCCTTTTCTCCAATCTTGTATTGCAAGTTTTTGTAATGTATTTGAGCTATTGACTGGTGTATTAGGGGTTTTATGTATATGTTTAATAATATTGATGATGAGATGTGATTGACATTGCTATAATCCCTATGACTGATGAGCCCATGGAGGGCATAGCCTTTGATGTGCAGGACCATGCCTGATGGACAGGTACACATGGGGAGATGACTAGTTTGGACCTCCATGGGGCTGACAAGCCCACTAGTTGGATGTTGAGACCCCATAAGGGGGCAAAGACAGGATGGGGATGGATCAGGGCCTTTGCACCAGAGAAGAAGAGGACGTACCACCAGGGGCACTTTGGTTGAGCTGGACTTAGGGGGATTGACCCACTTGCAGTGGAACGTTGGCTCCAGATAACCCAGGATGTCACGAGGAGGCCAGATGGATAGAGTGGTTGGCACGTGTGGCAGTTTGGAAGAGCCCAAGGAGGGCTAACGTTTTGCTTCTGGATGTTGCACTGGCCCTAGAAAGGGCTAATGTCTCCCTCAAAGGGGCTTGACGTCTCACCTTTTGCTTGATTAGGGATTTTACTTAGAATTTAATGTAAAAAAAATATGATTTTGGTATTATGGCCTTGTTGGCCTTTTTATGACCTAAAAGTAAATCAGGTCATTGGCACACTATATATCAAGGGTTTTCACTCTCATTTTGATCATCAATTTTCACTCACTCATAGTGAGGTCTGATTTTTAGCGCCCTATTGTGGTTTTTGGATGAACTAGTGAGGCACACTTGTTGAAGGAAGAGATTTTTTGGCATTTATGGTGTTTCTCTTGAAGGAAGGTGTTACAACTAGGGTTTGCATGGTTATTTCTTCATGAATTGTAAGTGTTTTTTCTGCAAAACTTCTTATTGAATGGTTGTAGTTTAAATTTCTTGCATATTGCTTATAAATTTGTTTAATCAAAAACCTAGGTGACAAGCACACAAATAGGTCCTTGTCTCATGTCCCCTGATAGAGAAACCTTTAACCATTGAAAGAGAGGAAGAGAGCCTAGTTGTAGCTACACTCCTTGTTTCTCTTTCCCCCGTGCTAACCGTACCTTATAGAATCCAAGAGAAGGAAGATGTCCTAGGCCTAGGTTATCTACACCTAGGGCCGTTTTTCTTTAGGGTTTGAAGAAAGAGCCTTGCCACAACAACACTCTCCCTCTTTAAGCCTTCTCGTTTTGATTTTGTGCTTCATCTGAGCTAGCTGATTGCTAGGAAGGAGGAGAGAGCACGAGGCCTTGCTTTTGCAACACCAGAGTGAGCCTCTCTCCCCTAGGGTTCTGTCTTTGAGGCCCTGCTTTAGCAACACCTTGAAACTTTTCCCTCTAGTCCTTTAAAATCTCATCTCCTTCAACCTGTGCGTCCTTCACTTTTTGACTCCATTTGACCCTAAGGCACTGATCTCTAGCCTCAAACGTTGAATTAGAATTGAATCTAAAACACTCTCAAATTTTTTGAATTGAAACCCTAACTACACTAACCCTAACCTTCTAACCCTAAGTTGTTGACGTCATCATTGGATATTTCATCCTATTTGCAGCAACGTTTTGTCTTTTGAGTAATTGAATGGTAGTTGAAAGCATTAATTGATTCAAGAAGTGTTTTGTTATAGTAAATGTTGTATCATTCTAGTATTTATTGATGAAGTGACATTACTACCATTGCTATCTTGTAAACATTGACTTTGTCAACATTTACTTTTAAATTGCTCATATTGAATATCAGATAGTCTTTAATTTATATGAAGTACTAACCAAAGCCTGCATATATCAAGTTTATTGTTGCATTGTTCTCGGGCAGGGATTCTATTTGGTTGTCCATATTGGCTGTAAGCCAGACTATCTGCTTTGGTGGTGATCTGTGAAGGGGGAACTTATCATTGACTGATTACCCTTTAAAGCCTCTTCAAAACCCTAGGTCACCGGGGACGTCTCCCCTGGGCCTAGCCTCCCTAAAGAGAAAGAACCTATGCATCGTGGTGACATTGGGTGGGATAGGTTCCTGTTACACCATTTTGGCCCTCTACCTTATAGCCTCTACTCCTAGCTACAAACTGTGCAATAACATTTTGGCGCCACTGCCGGTGAACACTGAGTCAATTCTCCTCAAACGAAAAATCTTTTCGGTAAGCCTTGCCTCAAGAGCCTTATTTTACAAGCTTACCTAACAACTCCATTAGTTTGTTTTACCTTTTCTTTGATAGTTTCAAGTAAACTATCTGGCGAATGCACAAACTAAAAAGAGGTTCAACAATCCTCCTTTGTCTTTCAAAAGGAAGCCTCCCAAGAACTCTCATGTTGTCAAATTACTCTTCGAGAAGAGCCTTCCTTTAAAAATCATGTCTAGTTCTCAGACCGCTACAATGAACCCAACCAACAATCAAAGACACTGGTCATCTACTCTTTTCAAACCGTTAGACATGTCAGCCATACCAGGCTACCCTAGGCAAATGCCACCCAAGTATGAGAAGTGGTTGCCTAAATTTATCGGTACTGATGCAATCAGTGCGGAAGAGCACATGAGCAACTTTTGGGCATTTTTCTAGCTTCATTGCATTAGTGATGATGCTGAAGATCTAGTCATGAAGTTGTTCTCCGCTACTCTTTATGATGCCTCAAGGAGTTGGTACCTAAGCCTTCCCGATGGAAGCATCAAAACCATGGATAGACTTGAAGAGCCCTTTCTCAAAAGATGGAGTGTCAAAGAAGACCTTAATATGCTCCTCACCCGACTGAATAACCTTGCCAAATATAAAAATGAGTCCATTCGGGAGTTCCATACTAGATTTGAGACTTTGCTGCAAAGGATTCCCAGAAGCCATCATCTGAAACATGACTACCTTGTCCATGTTTACACCAGATATTTCAATGGCCAACTAGGGTATCTTCTCAGAGATAAAAACCCCAAGTCCATTCAGGAAGCCCAAGAGCTCGCTACTAAAATAGAGGGAAACCTCCTTTCATCCAAGATTGAGCCTTTTGCTAACCCAAGGGGGAGAATAGACACCAAACCATAAATAGTTCACAACACTGAGCCTACTTCAGACCTATGTACTAGTATCGCCAAGCTGAAAGCCTCTATGGATGGTATCATAAAAAATCAAGAGGAAATGATGAGCAGGATTGTTAAATTGGAAAGATCTCAGACCCAAGCACCCAGGGTCCCGTACAAAAGGCAATTCCAAAAGGGGGGCCAATTTTATAAACCAAAGAATGAGCATGAAGTTCCAAACACCTTGGCCCATGCAAACATTGTTGATGAAATTCCTTGGTGCCTAGAGTGCAGTGAAGCACATTGGGAACATGAGTGTCCTTACAGTAATGGCCATCAACAAGTCAACAACATGGATCATTTCATGGAATTTCCTCAAATAAATATCACTGATGCAAAACATCAGGAAGCCGTGAAAGAAGCAACCAGATCAACAAGGATGGCGGTAATAAACAACCTAGACCAGGAATCACGAGAGAAGTTAAAGAAACAAGAATTGCAGGTATACCGAAGGAAGAAGTTGAACCAACCCACTGCTGACCAGGCAAAGCCCTCACCAACAGAGGTACCTCCTCCCAAGACATCCAAGGCTATGAAGGTTGACCTGAACTTTGACCTTGAAGGGGATTTATCGAAGATGCATGTAAACGTCCCCCTGAGAGAAGCAATCAAGATCACATCCATTAAGGAATGCTTTGACACTTTCTTTTTGGGATGAGATGAACCCATGGACCCCCCTATTATGTTGCAAGCTGACCACTTCAGGGTCCAATATGGTGAGAACCCTCCTTTCTTCATGACGTTGGCAATGAACAACAAGAGCCTCAACAATTGCATGTTAGATACGGGTGTTGGTGCCAACATGATGTCACTTAAAGTCATGCGACAAGTGGGTTTGAAGGTCACACGACCTTATAGAAATGTTTGTGGCTTCGAATCTAAAGACATACCCACACAGGGTGGTTGAGAATGTGGAGGCTTGCTTAAAGGAGTACCCAGAGAAGATAGTCCACATTGACATCGTGGTAGTTGATGTCCTAGATGTGTGGGGAATGTTGTTATCTAGGAAATTTGCTGCAATGTTGGGTGTCACCCTTGAGATGGACCTCACATTCTTGCAATTTCCTTTGAAGAATGGAACGATAGGTCATCTCCTCAATATGCCAATAACTGGAGACCATGTGCAAGATATTACTCATCCCAACAATAATGACAAAGCACAAGACAAGATGATACAAACTCTTCAAAAGTATTCTCCAGAAGATATGCCCTTTGCAACAGAAGAGGACTTTGATAAGATCAAATGGCCCAAGAAAGAATAATACCAACAACTCCTAGATGAATTCAAGAAGAAAGAGATTGGGACGATGAAGATATTAAAGAAACATGAAGATGACGTACAAATCCACCCATCCCAACAGGAAGTGTTTACAACAAAAGTCCACCCTCCTCCCTCAGCACAATACATCAGGGTTGTCCAAGGAATGACCAAATACAAAGTCAGAAAGTACAAGGAAGGATACATGGTATGGATGTGGGATACCTAGAAATGAGAGCCAACTAATGTAAAAGGAAGCACTTAGTCATGGCTCAGACCCTTCAAAGTTGGAATGGAATCAGTTGATGACTCATATTATCTATCCACATTGGAGGGAAGAAGGCACCCATTACCTATTAGCGGGCATCTCCTCAAACCCCACCAAGGTGGGGGGACCTAACTTCACATGTAAGTGCAGGTAAGTAGGCATTTTGTATTCGTGTATTATACCATTTGCATTTCATGTTAGTTTTCTTTCACATTTGCATCATTGATTGTTTTCTTTCAGTCCTTATATATATATGTATGTATGTATGTATGTATGTATGTATGTATGTATGTATGTATGTATGTTGGGGTGGCATTAGCACCCCAATTTTGTTACTGATACTTCTATCGAGATTCAGCAGGTGTGCAGGTTATGCCAGAGATGCTAAGGTTCTCATGCGCTCTACGGTGAGCAGATGTCCCCAAGTTGGAGCCAGATGTTATCCCCGCTTTTTAGGGATAACTAAGAGATCATGTTTGAGGCCCACAGGTCCTAGACATGGAGTACCGAGAGTAGGATTGACCCGAGCATGGCCATGGAGGGCCCATATTTTTCTTCTTCCATCAGCTTTGTCTTGTTAACAACAACATCATCCATCACCATCGGATGGGTCCTGTATCAGAAGAGGTTCTTGCTACATGAGGTAATTGGTCCAGGTATCATGGTATGTGTCACTTTTGATCATTAAAACCTTTAAATATATGCATTTGATTCGTTTTATCTCTAACAACTGCTTGGATCTTACATTTACCCACTTGACCATGCTTGGGGGAATTGACAAGGTGCCCTAGCAAGCCTGTGCCCATAGGTTTTGGTTTGCCACTAGGGGGATTTCTGAAAAGCCATCTTCCACTCCCATCATAACACCACTATTTCATCTTATCTCCCGCTCATTTATCCCATTCCCCTTGTCCGAGCATTGGGTTGACCTTTTTATAGGATTGCACCTTATCTCATGGGAAGAAGGGGCTAAAGGTCCAGAAGGTAAAAGCAACTGGTAAAAGATAAAAGCCTAGAAATAAAACCTTGAGATGCTTCGCCCAGGGATCCTCGAGAAGGCAATAAAAAGCCTCTCGGCAAGAAACAAGAGGGACCCAAAAAATAACAAAAGAAGACTTACTCAAAGGATATGGGGTCTCATCACGAGCCAACCTATTAGGTCCATGGGTACCTAACAGTATGACATTGCCACCATCCAGTTACCACGCCAGGGCAGTGACCTTTGGTTGCATGGCCAAGGGAAAGGGGGTCTCATCACGAGCCATCCTTCTCATCTCTGTAAAAGTACTTGTGGGTAAAGTTGTCAGCTTTGGTCACCATGTCAAGGCAGTGTCCCCTGGTTAGTTCTTGAACAAAAAAGCAAATAAAAAAGAATAAAAAGAATAAAGGCAAGAATGGGCTTCGAAAAAATGCATCCATGACAGGTACAACTCACCTTCTACGAGGCACCCATAGGTAACACTTATGCATCCTTGGCCCTCACTGCACCCACATGTTTGGACATCCCTAGCCACATCACCTCACTTACATGGCTTGGATGAGATATTCCTAGAAACTTTCCTTTTCTTGTGGACACTAGCCCGATAGGATGCCTTGTCCTTTTCTCCAATCTTGTATTGCAGGTTTTTGTAATGTCTTTGAGCTATTGACTGATGTATTAGGGGTTTTATGCATATGTTTAATAATATTGATGATGAGATGTAATTGACATCGCTATGATCCCTATGACTGATGAGCCCATGGAGGGCATAGCTTTTGATGTGCAGGAACATGCCAAACGGACAGGTACCATTTGGACCGGTACGCATGGGGAGATGACTAGTTCAAACCTCCATGGGGCTGACGAGCCCACCAGTTGGATGTTGAGACCGCATCAGGGGGAAGAGACAGGATGGAGATGGATCAAGGCCTTTGCACCGGTGAAGAAGAGGATGTTCGATCAGGGGAACTTTGGCTGATCTGGACCTAGGGGGATTGACCCACTTGCAGTGGAACGTTGGCTCCAGATGACCCATGACGTCACCAAGAGGCTTATGACGTCATCATGAGCACATGGAAGATGGACAGAGTGGTTGGCACGTGTGGCAGTTTGGAAGAGCCCAAGGAGGGCTAACGTTTTGCTTCTGGATGCTGCACTGGCCCTAGAAAGGGCTAACGTCTCCCTTAGAGGGGCTTGACGTCTCACCTTTTGCTTGATTAGGGATTTTACTTAGCATTTAATGTAAAAACAATATGATTTTGGTATTATGGCCTTATCGGCCTTTTTATGACCTAAAAAGTAAATTAGGTCATTGACACACTATATATTGAGGGTTTTCACTCTCATTTTGATCATCAATTTTCACTCACTCACAGTGAGGTCTGATTTTTAGCGCCCTATTGGGGTTTTTGGCTGAACTAGTGAGGTGCACTTGTTGAAGGAAGATATTTTTTGGCATTTATGGTGTTTCTCTTGAAGGAAGGTGTTACAACTAGGGTTTGCATTGTTATTTCTTCATGAATTGTAAGTGTTTTTTCTGCAAAACTTCTTATTGAATGGTTGTAGTTTAAATTTCTTGCATATTGCTTATAAATTTGCTGAATCAAAGCCCTAGGTGACAAGCACACAAGTAGGTCCTTGTCTCATGTCCCCTGATAAAGAAACCTTTAACCATTGAAAGAGAGGAAGAGAGCCTAGCCATAGCTACACTCCTTGTTTCTCTTTCCCCCGTGCTAGCCGTACCTTGTAGAATCCAAGAGAAGGAAGACATCCTAGGCCCTGGTTATCTACACCTAGGGCCATTTTTCTTTAGGGTTTGAAGAAAGAGCCTTGCCACAACAACACTCTCCCTCTTTAAGCCTCTCATTTTGATTTTGTGCTTCATCCGAGCTAGCCGTTTGCCAGGAAGGAGGAGAGAGCACGAGGCCTTGCTTTTGCAACACCGGAGTGAGCCTCTCTCCCCTAGGGTTCTGTCTTTGAGGCCCTGCTTTAGCAACACCTTGAAACTTTTCCCTCTAGTCCTTTAAAATCTCGTCTCCTTCAACCTGTGCGTCCTTCACTTTTTGACTCCATTTGACCCTAAGGAACTGATCTCCAGCCTCAAATGTTGAAGTAGAATTGAATCTAAAACACTCTCAAAACTTTTTGAATTGAAACCCTAACTAAACTAACCCTAACCCGCTAACCCTAAGTTGCTGACATCATCATTGAATATTTCATCTTATTTGCAGCAATGTTTTTCTTTTGAGTAATTGAATGGTAGTTGAAAACATTAATTGATTCAAGAAGTGATTTGTTATAGTAAATGTTGTATCATTCTAGTATTTATTGATGAAGTGACATTACTGCCATTGCTATCTTATAAACATTGACTTCGTCAACATTTACTTTTAAATTGCTCATATTGAATATCAGATAGTCTTTAATGTATATGAAGTACTAACCAAAGCCTGCATATATCAAGTTTATTGTTGCATTGTTCTCAGGCAGGGATTCTATTTGGTTCCTTATTGGTTGTAAGTCAGACTATCTGCTTTGGTGGTGATCTGTGAAGGGGGAACTTATCATTGACTGATTACCCTTTAAAGCCTCTTCAAAACCCTAGGTCACCGGGGACATCTCCCCTGGGCCTAGCCTCCCTAAAGAGAAAGAACCTACCCATCGTGGTGACATTGGGTGGGATAGGTTCTTTTTACGCCAGTTTGGCCCTCTAGATTATAACCTCTACTCCTAGCTACAAACTGTGCGATAACATTATGTAGGCTGCTATATGGGCAGGGTGTGACGGTGTTCCAAAGCTAAAAGAGGAAAGAGGTCTCACGAAGTTTCTAGAAGGGGAATCTTCTAGAGTGTTAGGCGACGTCTGTATGGTTGCGATCCTACTGGTTTCTCTGATTTGGTGGGATCATCCTCATCCCTTTAACCACTTCACCTTCTCCTATATAGTCATGGGCTTCTCATGGGAAAGGTTAAGCAAGATTAAGTAGAGAATTGATGAAAGAATAGGCTGAAGACTGTGTGAAGAATCATGTTCCCAGTGATGTTCAAGATTTTGTGGATTATCTTCATGTGAATTTCGGAGCAAGTGTATGTGTTTGTTGGAACGAAGGACCACTAAAAGGGAACTTGCAACATCAAGGCAATTCAGTTGTATCTTCTACTTTTCATTAATATAATATGGTGGCACGTCTCTTTCTCATAAAATGATTAGTATTTTATTACATGACTCCTTGATCACATGTTTAGGTTGTCATTGAATTCTACTATTGCAACTTTCATGTTGGTTGGTTTGTGTTATCGTAGACCTGATTCCACAGGAGCACTGGAGTGAAGTAGGGGCAAGAAAGATATAAGGAAGCAATTCATAAGGTATGTTATCTATTCCTCCTTTGGTAGTAAACTCAATGATCACAACTTAAGGAAAGCGTCTTATTCCATCTCATTTTTTTCTAGATCCAGGTGGATCTAGGGGGATTAGTTCATGTCCGCATCTACCGATTTACCCAATAACACATGTACACATAAATGAGACATAATAACAATCTGCGTTGTTTCATCCAAAGAAATCAAAAGTAATTTTCTCTTTACAAAACCCCTGTGAGGGCATGAACCAAAGTCTAATTTAGAGATCCCCGATGAAAACCATGCAAAAGGACTCTGACAAGAAGTAAAAATTGAACTTTATAGTCTGGATCAACTTGCCACAGACTGCTGCCAATTTGATTATGCACAATATCCTTTATCAACTATGAAACTTAATCCATAAACAGACAAGTATACATAGACTATCAAAGATAGATCAACACCTCTAAAACAAACATCTGAATGATTTGGTTCAATTATGAACCTTGATGTCTACAATAGGACCCTGTTGGCAAAAAGATAATTAGGATTTGAATGAACTCAAGAATGAATGAAAACTGAAACTATCTCATGAAAACAAAAGAGCAAACCTTAGTATTATTTTCTCCTTCTATTCTCCTCTTGTTCCTTCTTCTCATTTGGCTTTTATGCATTCCAAATAAGTTGAAGTAGTTCAACTACTTCCTTTAGTTAAGTTAGTTGAACTTAACTAATTTTAGTATAGGAGAAATAATACTATTAATAATAGTTAAAGGTCTTTATTTAATAATAACTAAGTAGGTGGGACCCCTTGTGACTCCCTTCTTTTATTCTTTTCAAAAATAAAACACAATTGGATAATCATTTAAACACATTCCGCCTTG
>ML880161.1:0-16421 GCA_009831015.1 Picea engelmannii
AAAAAATGGAGCTCAATGTTTAGTAAAATATAAACAAAAGTTCATGGATCTTTTCTGTGAATTTTTGGATGTCTTTGCATGGTCGTATGCATATTTACATGGGTTTGATCCAAGTGTAATACAACATGAAAATCCTATTAAAGAAGAAGAAAAACTGATAAGACAAAGACAAAGACTAATAAATCCCGCACTGGAAGCAACTATTAGAAAAGAGCTTGAGAAACTCTTAAATTCCCACATAATTTTCCCTGTTAAATATTCAGAATGGGCTTCAAATCTTGTACCAGTATGGAAAATTCATGGAGATATTAGATTATGTGTTGATTTCCATGCCTTGAATAGGGAGAGTGTTAAAGACACATTTCCTCTTCCTAATATGGAATTTATTTTAAAACAAGTATTAAGATCTCAAATCATGTCACTTCTTGATGGTTTCTTAGGATATAATCAAATAAATGTCAAGAGAGTCAAAAAATATAAAACCATTTTCACTACATGTTGGAGAACCTTTGCTTACGAGCATATGCCTTTTGACTTGATCAATGTAGGTGCTACCTTCAATCGAGATATGCAGATATATTTTGATGATATGATCAATAAAATTATTCAAATTTATCTCGATGTCTTCGCTGTATATTTAAAAACCCTAGAAGATCATTTTGATCATCTTAGACAAGTTTTTATCCATTGCAGAAAATTTGGTATGTCATTAAATCCTACAAAATCAATTTTTGGTGTCACTGTAGGAAAAATCCTCAGACATATTTTGTCTAATTCAGGCATCAATATTGGTATGGAGAGAGTTATTATGATTCAAAATCTTTAATCTCCATCTTCCAAAAATGAAATTCAATCATTCATGGGTAAGATCAATTTCATTAGAAGATTTATTCTTGATTTTGATAGAATGGTAAAACCTATTCATAATATGTTTGAGAAAGATCAATCTTTTTCTTGGAATGATACTATTGAAAATAATTTTGTAGGAATAAAAAATGCAATTATTTCCACACTAGTATTGGAAAATCCTGATTTTGCGAAATATTTTATCATATATACAAATTCCATTGAATAAGTTATTTCTACAATTATTGTTCAGAAAGATGATCATAATAATGAGAAGACAATATCTTACATGAGTCAAGGTTTATCTGAAGATGAATTAAAATAGACTTTAATTGAAAAACATACATTTTATCTCATTAAATATATTGAGAAATTTCGTCATTTCATTCTTGGAAAGCATACTCAAGTAAAAGTTCCTCTATCTAAAGTTAGATTTCTTTTTTCAAAAACACATTTATCTTGAAAACTTGCACATCAGAGTTCCAAAATCCAAGACCACGATTTCACAATTACAACTTCTAATACAATAAAGGGATGTGATCTAGCTATACACCTGGATCAACACCTTGAACCAAGATATTCTTCTGAAAATAATGAAGATGTCTTATCTTCATTATTCCCAATCGAGTATTGTAATCTTTATCTAGCAACACATCCCTAGTATCAGGAAATAATTGATTATTTGCAATATGAAATATGTCCTGATAATATTGAGCACCATGAACGAAGGATGACTTGACTTGAGGCATCCAAATATTTAATTTTAAATACTTCACTTTTCCATAGGATTGCTGATGTATTGTTGTTAGGTTGCGTTGATGATACACCAACCCAAATGATTTTGAGAAATATTCATGGATCAAGAGATTATGATATTCATATCGGTGGACACTTTGCTGCCAAAGCCACTGCACATTAAATTTTAAGGACATGTTATTATTGGACTTCTGTCTTTAGGGATTCATATAAATTTTTACAATCTTGTGTCGAATGTCAAATTTTTTTCGGTAAGGAGAATTTCTTTGCCATGCCTTTACAGTTGGTCATACCTTATTTTCCATTTTTTAATCAGGATTGGAATTTGTTGTATCAATTATTCCTCCATCTTTCATAGGTCATATTTTTATCCTAACTACCACAAACTAGTTTACGAAGTGGACCGAAGCAGTTCCTCTTAAGCATGCACAAGATGAATAAGTAATCTCCTTTCTTGAAACAAACATCTTTTTTCGATTTGGTCTTCCATTTGAGATTGTCTCTGATAATGGACCATCATTAATATCTATAAATTTGACTCAATTCCTTAATATATTTGGAGTGAAACATTTCACTTCATCAACTTATTACCCTAAGGGAAACAAGAAAGTTGAGTCAACAAATAAAAATCTGGTTAAAATTCTTAAGAGGATCATTAATGACAAACTCTACTAGTGGCACATCTTACTGACCTATTCCTTATGGGCATATCATATGACTACTAAAATGAGGACAGGTCATACTCCTCAGTTGTTATATGGCCAAGAAGCCATCATGCTTATTGAACTTGAACTTACCTCTCTTAGACTAGCCTTATAGACTGAAGAGTTGAATTCTACAGATGTCCCTCAAATAATTAATGCTTTGTTGGCCTTAGAATAATAGAGGAGCTATTCTATTGATAATCTAAATAAAGTAAGTAAACCATTAAAAAGTGTTTTGATAAAAAAAAAAATCAACTACTTTTGCAGTTGGTGAAAAAGTGCTTCTATGAGATTCTGCACATGCACACAAAGGAAAATATTCAAAATTTCAGAAGTTATGGTTAGGCCCTTACATAATTATCTCTGTCATTGGAAAAATATCTTACTTACTCAAAGAATAAAATGGTTGGTTATTTTCATATACTACCAATGGTTCACATTTGAAACACTATGTTGAACCAGGTTAAGATTTTTATTGATTATATCTTCAACATTTCTTGTATATATATTTTGTTTTGGTTTGTTTTTCTTGTATATATTTTGGATTTTTTTTGCTTCCCTCTTCATTTACTTGAGTTTCATTTCTGGAAGTTTTAGTCAAGCAACTGGATCAATCAAGTTACATTATTATTCATTGGTTTGCAATTTTTTTGTAAAATTTACTTGGATGATGAAGAATACATACACCAAAAGCTAAACATATTATCTTTCATATGTCCGCAATGCTATTTGATGAGTACTAGCTGAACTAGATAAATTACCTTGCTGCAATTTGATTGGTATACTCCTTCCGTATTTTTTTCTTCCCCATTGTTCCCTTCCACGAGTGTATTTACTATGGTCATACATTAAATTATGATCCAAAATTTTGTTGAAATGTCATTCTCGAGAAGAAAATACAATCAACAAATCCAAATCAAAAGTTTTGAGAATGAAACCAAATATTCTGAGTTCTAGTCTATTGATATTAGAGTACCCTATGGAGCCTCCATGTGTTGAATCATACTTCTTCCACCTATTCTAAAAATTTTGTAAAATGTTGTGAACCTATAACTCATTTAAAAATCTTAAATAATTATAATAAGTGGGGTCCCCTAGAAGAAAACAATGAAATGAAAAAGTTCATGTATGGGATTTTGATTCTCCACATTATGACATGATATCATTCTCAGTTTGGGCATCATTTCAAGTATGGAAATTAAAATCAGTTATTGCATGTCAAAAAATCTTTGGCTTGATGTGTAACGACCCCATCCTTACGACAACAAGCGAAACAATTTTTTTGTTTTTTTTTTGTTTTCAGGAGTTAAGAGGCAAGAAGGCGACGACAACAATAGTTTAACCACACCAATGACAATGAACACAAGCATGTAGTCCATGCAACAGACAGGCTCAAGGACCACTGGAAAAACATGTGCAAGATAACAAGGAGGACGACTACCCGCCCGACACAACACGACCATGCCTTCAAGCTAAGGGAAAACATCCCCATCCCAACATCACAACCTAGACGAACAAATACTAGAACCTCAAGGTGCGCAGACCTAACGCTTGAAGGCATTTGACTCTTGCGCCAAGAGCAACTTGCACGCTCGACAACACTCACACAAAAAACACCTACTCCGGCCAAGATCTCATTCGCCAATATCCCCCAGGGTATGCCATGATCCCCTTATCAGGAATCATGCCATTCCCAGGTGATAGATGCGTCAATAACCTTGGCGCAATGCATCCTATCTGGACCAAAGAATCTAGATAAAATCGATGCGCTAGAAACTCAATACTAGGAGGAAAACCACACCCATACCCCAACAACAGGTCGACGAAACTCCAGAGGACAAAGACAAGGGATGACACAAGCCAATACACGACATCGTCCACGACCCAAGCAATCACCCAGTCTAAACTAGTCAAGATTACCATCTATTTAATCATGGCTTACCATTCTAAACGAGGCACGTCTAAAATGAAAATTGTTATTGATTCCCCCGCTAATTTAAGTTAATACCATCAATCTAGCAAGTCTAAGTAATCAACACTAGAACTATAATTATAAATACAATCTATCCTCAATTATAAATCAATTTAGCAAGTCTAAAATTGGCAATCTAGTCCTTATTCACCAATCTAAATTTAATCATTATTACAACCCAATGGACAATTCTATATTAATCCAAAATCTCCATCTAACTAGCCATTAACTTAAATAACAATATTAACAATCCTAAAGTAGAACGCTACCATCATCACACTTTAGAACAATTAAACCTTGACATGTAGTCTAGCTATAATGACAGAACTAACAGTACTAGCTGTCTTATTAACATTGAGAAGGAAACTGCTAACTATTAATATCACTGTAGAAATTTGACAAGGCAATTAACATAGCAGTTACATAACAATTAATATATCAATTACCAAGGCACTTAATGTAACAATTAACATAACGATTAATTCAGCAAAAACAAGTCAATTTACATGACTGTTTATATAACAATGAACATAGCAATAATAAGGCGATTAACATGCCAATTAACTCAACAATTAATATAGCAAATAACAAGGCAAATTACATGACTGTTAACATAACAATTAACATAGAAATAACAAGGTGATTAACATGTCAATTAACTCAACAATTAATATAGCAAATAACAAGGAAAATTACATGTCTGTTAACATAACAATTAACATAGAAATAACAAGGCGATTAACATGTCAATCACAACAATTGTTATAGCAATAATGAGGTAAATAACATGACAATTAGTGGAATGAAGGCATCGCTGTAGCAATTATGGTTGGCGGTGAGAAAGTTGGGTACCCAAAATTGAAGGAAGATAAAAAAAAACAATACAGCAGCAGAAGGACCAACTCGTGGTCATTCCCCATCAACGCAGTCACATTTTTTAAGGAGTATCGCTGTCCCCCACATCAACAAAACACAATATACAATTGATGGCAAATCGTGCCCAATCAACAACACACACACTTAGAATTTTAAGGGCAATTGGTTGTGCCACACATCAACAAACACAATTAGCCAAAACGCTACACAAATAAGGGCAAAACATGGTAATTAATTTTAGCGGAAAACAAGCTGTAATCAGTGATAAAGATGTCTTGCAATTAGTGATAAAAACATGACGAAGAAGGTTGAAACACGCTGGTAATTTCAGTCAAGTCACAGAGAATATAAAAACGAAATGGGGCAATACTGTCAATTAAAAACAGAATGGTGCAAATCGAAATGTGGCAATTCAGAATGGGGAAAACATAATAAAAATAGAATGGGGCAATCCCAGAGCAACAAATGTATTCACACCACAATATTTTTTTATGAAAAATCATAGTCTTCTTCAAGGGCAATCGCCAAACACAAAGGTATTCAAATCTCCATATTTCTTAAATGCTAGACACATACAGGAAAAACAAAAACGTTTTTGTTTTTCTTACCAGGATACCCTTACCACGTAGACATGAATAACTAAAAAAAAACGTGTTTCCATTTCCAGTGTACCAAATAAAAACGCAGACTAAGAAATTAACACGTTTTTCCACTGCCAGGATGCCAAATATCAAAAACGCAGACAGGGAATTTAAAAATGTTTTTCCATTGCCAGGATGCCAATTATCAAAACACAGACATGGAATTTAAAAACGTCTTTCCATTTCTAGGATGCCAAATATCAAAATGCAGACAGGGAATTTAAAAACATTTTTCCATTGCCAGGATGCCAATTATAAAAAAAGACAGAGAGGGAATTTAAAAACGTTTTTCCATGGCCAGGATGCCAAATATCAAAATGCAGACAGGGAATTTAAAAACATCTTTCCATTGTCAGGATGCCAAATATCAAAACGCAGACATGGAAAATGATAAATTATCACCATCAATCAAATAAATTGTCGGGTCGAATATTCGCATCATGGCGCAAGACAACAATCAACCAAGGACAAGCAACAGAGGTAGACGACTGACAGTAACATCCTTCGCTCATCATCCACACACATAAAACCAGGGCGTTGAGATCCATAGGTCTATTAACGTCAAAGTGACGACCGTAGATTAGTCTTCTGACCGACTGCTCAGGCGTGGACTGATGAGCTAGGGATGAAGGCAAACAAACACAAAGGTCACAATCAAACACCACAAGGTGGTCAAGACATGCGGGGAAACAAAGGCCATGGGAGTCGATCAATCATCGAGCTAGGCAAAGAAAAATTTCAGTCATCAATCTAGACAATTAGTTTACTTACTCCAATAAACATGCAGATCAAAGCATAAATCCTACCACAATCTATCATACAAAAATGAGGAGAGCGTACCGTTGCCTGATCGCTCGCTCTGAGTGATGTCCCCTGCGATCCGTGCAACTTCCGCTTGCCGACCGACGAGACTTCATTGGTTCCTCCCAACCAATGCTAGGGGTACTCTTCTTCCCCCTTATCCCCCCGAGTGACAAAGGGGCCACCCACACTATCCAAAGATTCAACTAGCTCCTAGCTCGCCTCGCAAGTCTGAGCTACCACTCCTCACCGAGCTGGGTATCCCAACTCCCACAAGCTAAGTCAGTCAAGTAGAGATTTCTGCAGCGTAACGTTACACAAACATAAGAGATCCTTCATCTTTCTCCTCCCTTCATTATATAGAGTTTCAAAGTCCCTTACTTTCCTAAAATCTCATTTAATTAAGTTTTTAAAAATTAAATCCTAAAAATTCCTCCCTGTACAAGTGTCACCCATCCCCTTCATTTCTCCACAAATTAATTTCTTTAATTAATTAATTTCTCTTATTTCCCTCACCCACCTAGAGTCACTCCTAGAATCGCTCCTAGGTGTCCCCAAATTCTCTTATAGGTTTTAATGACTTTCCCCATTATCAATTTGCTAGTTCAGTTTTAAATTAGAAAGTTCTTAATGGTAGATACCTTANAGGTTTTAATGACTTTCCCCATTATCAATTTGCTAGTTCAGTTTTAAATTAGAAAGTTCTTAATGGTAGATACCTTACAAAGTTTGACTTTCTACTTTTTCCCTTGGGTTTCCCTTTTCTTCTTATGTTTCCCTCTTTTCCTAGTTTCCTAAATATTTTAGATTTCCCTCTTTCCCCTTTTCATTTAGGAATCAAATTGGCAGGTGTAGAAATTAACCCCCTTTTTCCTTTTTCCCTTTTTAGTTAATAATTTTAAATTATCATAAATAATAAAACAATTATTTCCCCTTTTTTTAAAATTTTACCCTAACAGATTTTTATGAATCATTTAAATTGCTTACCCCCTTATTGTTACAAGATTTAATGAAGAGTATAATTATTATTTATGTTGTTTTTATTTATATATATTTTTAAAATAGATTGATAAAATTTTACCACTAGCATAATTTAGACTTAGACCTTAAATTTTTGTGCTGGGTGACATTTTATTAGGGAATTTGTTTTTAAAAAATATTTATACGTTATTCGTCCTAAGGCCATCTAGGTTCATTCATTTATCACCAACAACACGACGTTCCCTTCAGGACGCACTAGGTGCTCCAAGGGTGCCACTCGCCTTAATCTGTTTCCCTTGCGCAACGTGCCCTTCAGGACGCACTACGTGCTCCAAGGGTGCCACTCACCTCTTTCCATTTTTCTTGCGCGACGTTCCCTTCAGAATGCACCACATGCTCCAAAGGTTCCACTTGCCTCTTGACTGACTTGGTAGACATAAAAAACCCCTAGAGTCAATACTCCGTCAGGTGAACTTGTGGGAGACTAAGGGCCTCTAAGGAATAAGGCCCCCGCCTTATTGCACGCCCCTTAGAATCATCGTGAGCGGATTTCGAAGTTCACCCTCACGACATCGTGGGTCCTCTCGAACTAGGTAAATGTTAACCTACAGTTCGAGCCACAACAGGAGTGCTAGTAGGCTGTGGTAGGATTGCTGTCCACACCTCTCCCTCAACATCTCTGGTAGTCGTGCATGACCCCTTTATACTCCACATGTGAGTCTGGTCGGAAAAATATCATCAACCTGCATCATCAACAAATCATGTCAGAATATATCCATATCATATCATCTAATCAGATGCACTAATATCACAGTAAAACAATCAAACCCCAATGGTACTCTCCCCGACTCGATCTAGAGTCCAAGGGGTTCCATCGATGCCTCTGCATCCTCGAGGTCCAAAATCCTACACACTCAGTAAAACCGAGTCAATAGCACCTGTCTATGTCAATGCAGTAAAACAACATGTCATCAACCCACAATGCATCATAATCAAAATCAAATGTTTTAATATCATAATAATCTGGATCACTTCCGAGCAAGTGTCCTAAAAGAAAAAGTTCTCTCAATGCGCCATAGTGGGATGTTACATACACCCCCTTTTGGTCTAAACTTCATCCTGAAGTTTCACAGTATAAGTGCCAAAATAATGTGTATCAAAGTATCATAATTCTATCTATCAAACAAAAATGGAAACTGCTGGCACATATCATATACGTCCTCCCAGGTCACCGAGTGTGGACTATAGTTGTCCCACTAGACCTTGACTGGATCTACTGTTCGACATCGTAGCTGTCGAATGCGATGATCCAAGATGTGGATTGGCTCAGCCGTGAGCGCCCCCTCATCTGATATCTGCAAGGAACTCATGTCAATAACATGTGTAGGATCACTAATATAATGTCTCAAAACAGATACATGAAAAACATCGTACATATGCCTCAAAGAATCAGGCAAGGCTAGTCGATAGGCCATGGGCCCCTTTCTCTACACAATCTCGAAAGGTCCCACGAACCTAGGAGAGAGTTTATCTTCCTTCCAAACTTGATCAAACTCTTATGCGGTTTAACCTGTAAGAAGACTTGATCGCCGACCTCGTAACTACGGTCGACACGGTGCACATCGACATATCTCTTTTGCCGATCCTTCACTTCTTTAATCCTTTGTATTATCATTTACATTTTCACTTCCATTTCTTGGATCGCTTGTGGTCCCACTAGGACCCTATCCTCAAGCTGATCCCAACTCAAAGGCGTCTGACATGGTCGCCTGTAAAGAAACTCGAAAGGCACCATCTTAATGGTGCTTTGGTAACTATTGTTATAAGCGAATTCCACCAGTGGTAAGAATTGTTCCCAACACCTTTGTTGGTCCATCACGTACATGCGCAACATGTCCTCCAAGGTCTGGTTCGTTCGTTCGGTCTGCCCGTCAGTCTCTGGGTGATACTCAATACTAAAGTTAAGTTGGGTTCCCAAGGCTTCTTGGAAACTCGTCCAAAATCATCCAGGAAACACCGATCCTCGATCGGATATAATCCTCTTAGGCATGCCATGCAACCTCACAATATCATTGATGAAAACTCTAGCTATGTCAGGTGCCTGATACGTCGTATGCACATGAATAAAGTGAGCACTCTTCATTAGAGTGTCTACTACTATGAAAATTGAGTCATGTCTCGTTGCCGTCAGTGGCAATCCAACAATAAAATCCATCGAAATAACCTCACATTTCGATTCCGAAATAGCGTGTGGCTGTAGTAATCCTGCTGGGTGTCTATGTTCAGCCTTTACCTGCTGACATTCTAGACATCTGGCCACATAGTTGACTATGCATGCCTTCAATCCCTTCCAGAAGAATAAGGGTTTAAGGTCCACCTTCATCTTCGTGACTCCCGGGTGATCCATATAGACGGCTCTATGAGGCTCGCTTAGGATTAGCATCCTCAACTCGTCGTTCGGCGGTACGCAAATACGATTTTTAAACCTCAATAAACCATCTCTATCAAACAAAAATCCTTCAAATATAGGTACCATCATTTTGTTTTGTCGGAAAATAACCTCGACCTATTTGTACCAATCATCGTCACACTGTAAAGTTAGAATATTTTCACGTAGATTCATTTGAAGAGGCAACACCAAAAAGATGCGTGGTCTTTGACTCAATGCTTCTGCCACTCGGTTCACTATTCCTTTTATGTAAGTAATCTCGAAGTCGTACTCGCTAAGTAGTTCCGACCAACACCATTGTCGCGCGTTCAGGTTGCTTTGCATAAAGATGTGTTGTAGTCCACATTGGCTAGTCTTTAGTTCAAATTTTTGTCCAATAAGGTAGTGTCTCCAAACCTTCAAGGCATATACGATGGCTAACAACTCCAAATCGTGCATCGTGTAGTTCTCCTCATGCATTTTCAGTTTCCTCAAGATGTAAGCGATCACTCGTCCGTTTTGCATCAAGACTTTGCCTAAGACTTCCTTGGATGCGTTAGTGCATACCAAGAAGTCCACATCCATGTCAGGGACCTTTAGTATCGATGCTTATGTCAACAACTCCTTGAGCCTCCAAAATGCTTCCCCGCATTTCTCGGTCCAAACAAACTTCTTGTTTTTCTTCTGCAATTCTGTGATCGGATTTTCTATCTTCGAAAATCCCTCGACGAACTGTCGATAGTATCCTGCTAAACCCATGAAGCTACAAACTTCCAGGACATTCATCAGCACAGACCATTCCATAATAGCCTCAACCTTTGCTGGATCCATGACGATGCCTTCGCCGGAGATGACATGCCCTAAGTAGTGAATCTTCGATTGATAAAATGAGCATTTGGACAACTTTCCATACAATTTGTGCTCTCGTAGACATTGTATTACCAAGTGCAAGTGCTCGCCATGCTCCTCCGTCGTCCGAGAGTAAATCAAAATATCGTCAATGAATACTTGGACGAACTTGTCCAAGTACTCGCGGAACACCCCGTTCATCAAACTCATAAATACTCCTAGGGCATTTGTCAGTCCAAACAGTAAAACAATAAAATCGTAATTTCCAAACCTCATCTTAAAGGCAGTATTAGGGACGTCATCTTCCTTAATCCATAACTGGTGGTACCCTGATCGCAAATCAATCTTTGAGAACACCGTCAAACCCTTCATCTGATCGAACAGATCATCAATCCTCGGCAATGGATATTGATTCTTTATCATGGCCTTGTTCAATTGACGGTAGTCAATGCAGAGCCTCCATGACCCATCCTTCTTTCGTATGAAAATTATAGGCGCACCCCATGGTGACACATTTGGACGTATCAGTCCCAGGTCCAACAATTCCTTTAGTTGGATTCTCAACTCCTGTAACTCCGAGGTCGACATCCGATAAGGCATTCTCGCTATCGGTTCAGTCCCCAGTTTTAGGTCTATGGTAAACTCCAATTCCCTCTCCAGCGACATCCTAGGTAACTCCTCTATAAATACGTCCGCAATCTCTCTCACCACCAGAAGGTGTTCTAGACCTTCCGCTCCTCCCTTCTCATTTAACGCAAGGATCGCATAAATCTTGCACCCCTTTCACATGCTCTTCCAAAGCTGCAAGGAAGAGATGAACCTCATGAAAAATCCCTAGTTTTGGCCTACAATCACATGTCTCTGTCCCTCATAATTGACCAAGCTCAACCATTTCGTCTTGTAGTTGAGTATCGCCTCATGCGATTCCAACCAGTCCATACCAATCACGACATCATAATATCCTAAGATCGTGACGTACAGGTTGGCCCTGGTGACAAACTCTCCCAGGTTAAGGATACAACTTGTAACCTTTCCTCCAACCTTTTGTTTGGATCTCGAGGCCATCTCTACGAAGCTAAACTCATCCTGTTCAACTGCCTTTACCTTAATCCTTTTTAGCATTGCACCAGAAATGAAACTCTTGGTAGCACCGGGATCTATCAAAATACTAAGGATCTAGTCAATGACGATACCTGTCGTCTCGAGCACAGTCGACTGATTCTCTTCCTGGCGGTTATTGACCGCTGCATGAATCCAATGGGCCTTGCCAATATCTCCCACGGTAGTGGGTCTAGCTGATCTAGACGCTCTAGTCCTCTCCACAGGGCAGTCGCGCTGGTAGTGTGGCTCCCCACACGTCCAACACCCCTTCTTCGACCTAGTAGTCCTGGTACCCAAAGTAGAAGATGACGACCCACCGACCTAGAATCCTGGTCTGTTCTGCTGAACAGGCCTAAACTACTGCTGCTGCGGTCAACGCTGCTACTGATGCTGTGGTCCCCAATAAGGTGTCCGCTGCTGAGGTGTCGGTTGCCGAGGTGTAGTGAAAGTGGATACCCTCTAGAAGCCATGATATCCTGCCGTATGTCTGGCTGGTGTTTGATGTTACTGTGCACCATATGACACCTGCCCTGCTGGTCTTGCTGGAGTCCTGGTCTGACCACCACTGATAAGCTCCTCCTCTACTATGAGGGCCTTCTGGATGACATCATGCAAGGTTTGAGGCATCAAAATCCTAACCTTTGCACGTATGTTTCCGTTAAGGCTGAACACAAACCTGTTGACCTTAAGTTTCTCAGTGTTAAGATGCATAGCATATCAGAGCAACTCCATAAAACGGGCCTCGTACTTGGGCACCGTATGACCACCCTGTTGTAAGGTGTTGAACTCGTTGAGATGACGCTCAATGAATTCCTCTGTTGAGATGACGCTCAATGAATTCTCTCTAAACCGTTCCTCGAACAGTTCCCATGACACGTATTCGACGACCATGTTCAACTGCGGTAGGAGCGTCTTCCACCATAGAAGAGCGTTTCCTTTTAGTTGGAAGACTGCCATGCGAACTTTCATGTTGGAGGTATAATCGCGAAGTGAAAAGCACATCACCATATTCTCCAACCATGCCTCGACGGTTGCGCCATCTGGGGCACCAAATAACTTGGGAAATTTGACCTTCTCGAGTTCTCGGTGAATGATACCAGTACTAACTGAAGCACGCAGTGGACCCTCAGGGGGTGCCGATTCTCTGGTCTTATCTCTATCCAAATGGATGATCAGTGCCTCAGACATGCGCTGAAAAGATCTCATCATTCTGAGCACATCACCAACTGCTATTTGCCCAATAACCTGTTCGTCTCCCTGGGGGTTAGATCCCTCAAGCGTGGATGCTATTGGAGGCGTTGCGCCTCCTCCCCTAACACCCCGTCATCTGCCTCTGCGACGTCCTCTAACCATGATTATCTGCACGCATACAAGTCAACTCAATTATCAACATTATAATCAAATCATATCAACGAAAGCCGTAGTGATCCCTAGTCGTGGGTTGAACCAGATCTGATACCATATGTAATGACCCCATTGTTACGACAACAAGCGAAGTTTTTTTTTTTTTTTTTTTTAGGAGTTAAGAGGCAAGAAGGCGACGATGACAACAGTTTAACCACACCACTGAAAATGAACGCAAACACGTAGTCCAGGCAATAGGTTACAATGACACCACACACAATCTCAAGGACCACTGGCAAAACATGCGCAGGATAACAAGGAGGATGACTACCCGCCCGACACAACACGACCACGCCTACAAGCTAAGGGAAAACATCCCCATCTCGACATCATGACCTAGATGAACAGATACTAGAACCTCAAGGCACACAGACCTAACGTCTGAAGGAGTTCGACCCTAGTGCCAAGAACAACTTGCGCGCTCGACAACACTCACACAAAAAACACCTACTCCGACCAAGATCTCGTTCGCCACTATCCCCCAGGGTGCGCCATGATCCCCTTATTAGGAATCATGCCATTCCCAGGTGATAGATGTGTCAATAACCTTGACGCAACGCATCCTATCTGGACCAAAGAATCTAGATAAAATCGACGCGCTAGAAACCGAATACTGGGAGGAAAACCACACCCATACCCCAACAACAGGTCGACGAAACTCCAGAGGACAAAGACAAGGGATGACACAAGCCAATACACGACATCGTCCGCGACCCAAGCAATCATCCAGTCTAAACTAGTCAAGATTACCATCTATTTAATCATGGCTTACCATTCTAAACGAGGCATGTCTAAAATGAAAATTGTCATTGATGCCCCTGCTAATTTAAGTTAATACCATCAATATAGAAAGTCTAAGTAATCAACACTATAACTATAATTATAAATACAATCTATCCTCAATTATAAATCAATTTAGCAAGTCTAAAATTGGCAATCTAGTCCTTACTCACCAATCTAAATTTAATCATTATTACAACCCAATGGACAATTCTATATTAATCCAAAATCTCCATCTAACTAGCCATTAACTTAAATAACGATATTAACAATCTTAAAGTAGAGTGCCACCATCATCACACTTAACGCAATATAAAATTGATGGAAAACGCAATATAAAATTGATTGAAAATCGTGCCCAATCAACAACACATGCACTCAGAATTTTAAGGGCAATTGGTTGTGCCACACAGCAACAAACACAGTCAACCAAAATGCTACAAAAATAAAGGCAAAACGTGGTAATTAATTTCAGCGGCAAACAGGCTGTAATCAGTGATAAAGATGTCTTGCAATTAGTGATAAAAACACACCGATGAACGCTGAAACACGTTGGTAATTTCAGTCAAGTCACAAAGAATATAAAAATGAAATAGGGTAACACTGTCAATTAAAAACAGAATGGTGCAAATCGAAATGCGGTAATTCGGAATGGGGCAAACATAATAAAAATAGAATGGGGCAATCGCAAAGAAACAAATGTATTCACACCACAATATTTTTTTTATGAAAAATCATAGTCTTCTTCAAGGGAAATCGCCAGACACAAAGGTATTCAAATCACTATATTTCTTAAATGCAAGACGCATACAGGAAAAAAAAACGTTTTTGTTTTTCTTATCAGGATACCCTTACCACGCAAACAAGAATAACTAAAAAAAAACATGTTTCCATTTCCAGTGTACCAAATAAAAACACAGACTAAGAAATTAACACGTTTTTCCACTGCCAGGATGCCAAATATAAAAAACGCAGACAGGGAATTTAAAAACGTTTTTTTACTGCCAGGATGCCAATTATCAAATCACAGACAAGGAATTTAAAAACATATTTTCATTGCCAGGATGCCAAATATCAAAACACAGACAGGGAATTTAAAAACGTTTTTCCATTGCCAGGATGCCAATTATCAAAAACACAGAGAGGGAATTTAAAAACGTTTTTCCATGGCCAGGATGCCAAATATCAAAATGTAGACATGGAATTTAAAACCATCTTTCCATTGTCAGGATGCCAAATATCAAAACGCAAACAGGGAAAAAGATAAACTCTCACCATCAATCAAATAAATTGTTGGGTCGAATATCCACATCATTGCGCAAGACAACAATCAACCAAGGACAAGCAATAGAGGTAGACGACTGACATGAACATCCTTCGCTCATCATCCACACACAGAAAAGCAGGGTGTTGAGATCCATACGTCTATTAACTCCGAAGCGATGACCGTAGATCAGGCTTCTGGCCGACTGCTCAGGCATGGACTGATGAGCTAGGGACGAAGGCAAACAACCACAAAGGTCACAATCAAACACCACAAGGTGGTCAAGACATGCGGGGAAATGAAGGCCATGAGAGTCAATCAATCATCGAGCTAGGCTAAGAAAAATTTCAGTCATCAATCTAGACAATCAGTTTACTTACTCCAATAAACATGCAGATCAAAGCATACATCCTACCACAATATATTTTACAAAAATAAGGAGAGCGTACTGTTGCCTGATCGCCCGCTCTGAGTGACGTTTCACGCGCTCCGTGCAACTCTCGCTTATCGATCAAAGAGACTTCATCGATACCTCCCAGCAAATGCTAGGGGTACTCTTCTCCCCCCTTAGCCCCCCGAGCCACAAAGGGGCTACCCACACTATCCAAAGATTCAACTAGCTCCCAGCTTGCCTCGCAAGGCCGAGCTACCAATCCTCACCGAGATGGGTATCCTAACTCCCACAAGCTAAGTCAGTCAAGTAGATATTTCTGCAGCATAATGTTACACAAACATAAGAGATCCTTGATCCTTCTCCTCCCTTCATTATATAGAGTTTCGAAGTCCCTTACTTTCATAAAATCTCATTTAATTAAGTTTTTAAAAATTAAATCCTAAAAGTTCCTCCCCGTACAAGTGTCACCCATCCCCTTCATTCCTCCACAAATTGATTTCTTTAATTAATTAATTTCCCTTATTTCCCTCACCCACCTAGAGTCACTCCTAGAATCGCTCCTAGGTGTCCCCAAATTCTCTTACATGTTTTAATGACTTTCCCCATTATCAATTTGCTAGTTCA